>CABHPR010148951.1:0-11090 GCA_902168415.1 Peromyscus melanophrys | reverse complement strand
ACACCCAGTCTGCTCATGTAGATCTCATCCACTTCTCCTTCGCTGGGTCATCCATGTGTCCCTCCTAGGGTCTCTGAAAGAATCTTCTATGATGAGTAATCTTCATCCTGACCCTGACAGACAGACAATGAACTTGATATTTGTTATAAAAATAACACAGTTTAGTATGTTACAAAGAGGGTAATGCCCTAATAATTCAAATAACTGACTATGTTATTTTGACATAAGAAAAAGTGGGTTGGTAGTGATTAAGAATGGCATGGGTATGTGGAAGGAGGCATTGATGGTGGGTTCTCTCCTGGGTAGAGACTCAGGGTTCAGAACTGGTCCAATAGTGCCTGGCTAGATAATGCATAGGTAGGACAGGCTCCAATGATAGAGGCAGATGGGATGTGGCCTGGACAGCTTATACTTTCTCTAATACTTCATGGTAAAAAGTAAAGCCATTTGAGTAGGGGAATTATATGACTGTAGCTATACTTTCAGGAGCTTTTTCTGGCCCTGGGTTCAGGGTGGATTATGTAGGACAGTGCCCCCAATCTATGAAACACATTAAGGCACTATTTGCAGAAGTCTAGGCAAGGAAAATGAATTTTGCCAAAGGGATGGCAGTGTTGGAAAGAGAAAAGTAAGAGTAATGTATTGAAGGAAGAGTTCATAGAGCTGCCAGCTCACTGTTATAGTTAGAAAAGGGGAGGAGGAAGAGAAGTATTCAACAGTGATAGAGACAATCCTGATATTCTTAGAGGAAGGAGATGTGTTTGGAAATGGTTAGGAGATTGACGATGACCCGTGATTTATGGCAGAATGGGGGATTAGCTGGCAACTGAAAATCACTACTCTTCTTGGAAGCAGAGGTAGGGTTTTGTGACATGTGAGCGTATTGCTGATAGGAGCTTGCAAAGAAGGATGCAATTTACTAGATAGATAGTGGAGACAGAAAAAGGGGACAGAGGTAGGGTTGTGTTTCAGTTAGCAGAATTAAAAGGAGACATTAAGATGGCAAACCAAGAGTTGTTGAGGGAAACTGAAACTGGGGCATGGGCTCAGAGTTTGTGGAATTAGTCAGACATGTGAGTTTGATTTCCACACAGAAACTATGCGAGGTATTTTCACAGTTTGTTAAAATATTTTTTTGTATATTTACTCTTCAGGTAGGCTTTTTAGTAGGTTGAACTAACCACTGTTGGTAGACGCTAAGACTGTTCACTAAAAGGTGAAAGAGGAACTTGATAAGAGGAGTCTGTGTGGTCCCTATGCATATCTCCAGATCAATCTTAGCAACCAAGAATTCTGTGATTTTCATTTCTCCTCAAACCCCCCTTGGGTATGTGGTAACAGTAAGGAGGTAACAGTGAAATTCTATGAAAGATTTTAGTTAAAAAAAAGAGAAAAATAATTTGAGCCAGAGCCAGTAGAGTCTTCACATTTGAAAAATGAGCGGGTAGGAGAGCAAATGAAACAGCACAAGAAGGTAACCGGTTATACATAGAAAATGATACACGCTATAGGCCCACGATCCAGTGCTGTCAATATGTAAGTGGTAAAAAAGAATAAGGAGGAATGTTTTGGAAGAAAAGAGGCTAAAGGTTATGAGAACTGTCTACCCAGTACTGGCTCCTGCTCCCTACACAAAGGGAACGGTATGAGTGTACATGTTGACTCATACAGCACCATCAACCATCCTGTACCAGTATCCTTCTCATGAACCCTACCTAACTGTGGCAATTTGTTGTCTTCCATGATTCCTGGTGTATCCATTCTCCAATGAATCACAGCTCTCTTGGTCCAAGTGGCCATTCATCTCTTACTTGAGCTATTATCACTTTTTAATTAGTTTTACTTACTTCTCTGTTCCCCACATTGTAGCCTAAATCATATTGCAATGGGTTGAGCTTTAACAGCGCACATCTGTGTAAGTGGTTTTCAAAGCCCCAGCTTTATCTTAAGATGGCTCTTTGCGGTCCAGTCCTTGCCAACACTCACAATTTCTTAAATTCCTCTTAGCTTTCTCCTCTTTAGAATCCTTTCAAGTGTTGTTCATTATCTTGAGAACAGTGTCTGCCTTAGGGTTACTATAGCTATGATAAAACAACATGACCAAAAGTAAGTTGGGGGGAGAGGGTTTATTTGGCTTGCACTTCCAGATTATTGTCCATTGTTGAAGGACATCAGGATGGGAACTCAAACAGGCGGGAATCTGGAGGCAGGAGCTAAGACAGAGGTCATGCAGGGGTCTGGCTTGCTTCTCATAGCTTGCTTAGCCTGCTTTCTTATAGCACCCAGGACCACCAATCTAGGGCTGGCACCACTCACAACGGGCTGGGCCCTCCGACACCAATTACCAATTAAGAAAGTACCTTATAGACCTGCCTACAACCTTATCTTATGGAGTCTTTTCTTAATTAAGGTTCCCTCCTCTCAGATGACTCCAGCTTGTGTCAAGTTGACATAAAACTATCCATCACAGTGTCCTAAACTCACTTACTCTCTCTCCTTCATTTTTTCTCTCAAACTCTTAATGTTTCTGTGGTGGTTTGAAAAAAAATGGCCCCCCAAAGAGAGTGGCACTATTGGGAGGTGTAGCTTTGTTGGAGTAGGTATGGCCTTGTTGGAGGAAGCATGCCATTGTGGAGGTAGGCTTTGAGGTCTCATATATGTTCAAGCCATGCATGCCCAGTATCTCAGACAACTTCCTGTTGCCTTGCAAGTCAAGATGTAGGACACTCAGTTACTTCTCCAGCACCATGTCTGCCTGCACACCATCATGTCTCACCATAATGATAATGGACTGAACCTCTGAAAATGTAAGCCACTTCAATCAAATGTTTTTTTTCCCTGTATAAGAGTTGCCATGGTCATGGTGTCTCTTCACAGCAATAGAAACTCTAACTAGAATAGTTGCTTAAGGAAATTACTCTTGAAACCCTCTTCTGGTTGTTTCTTTATAGCATTTCTCATTAATTATTTATTTATTTTTTGGTTTTTCGAGACAGGGTTTCTCTGTGTAGCTTTGCGCCTTTCCTGGAGCTCACTTGGTAGCCCAGGCTGGCCTCAAACTCACAGACATCCGCCTGGCTCTGCCTCCCGAGTGCTGGGATTAAAGGCGTGTGCCACCAACGCCCGGCTTTTTTTTAAATTTTTTTTATTTTTTTATTTTTATTTTTTAATTTTTTTTTCATTATTTTTAATTCTATAGTGTGATGCAGGTCAACAACCATTTCATCAATCTAAGCCCCCTGACAACAGGGATTCTATATCAATTTCCTCAAATGCTGTATTTCCAGTACCTATCACTGTACCTGCATGGTGTGATAGATGTGGTGTTAATATTGAATGAAGGGCTGGTCGTGATGAATCTCATCGAGAAGTTTAAACTGTTTGTACACATTCATGCCCACATGACTAGTATTCTAATTAAACCTGAAGCATTCCATTTTGGCTAGGTTGTCTGGTGAGTTCTTCTGATCCTCCTCCACCCTCCTAAGCTGAGGTTATATGGCAGCCATGTCTGGGTTATTACATGAGTGTGAGGAATTCAAAGTTGGGTATTTCATGATTGCACAGCTGCTACTCCTACCCACGGATCCATCTCCACAGTCTCTATCTCTAGAGATTTTATTTACTTGATGTGAGGCAGTACTTGAACATGTGTCTACTTTAGATTATCCAGGATGTTCTAATGAGATATTACACTAGGGAGTGTAATGATTGCCCATTGAGAGTCAGTCTCTGGGAGAGCTGAGGGAGAGAGAACAGGGAGGAAAGCCAGGCTTCTTCAAGGTGCTGCATGGTAAATGTAAGTGTTGGTTGCAACAGTCTCCTTAGTTCTATTTCTAGAGAATTCAGGCTTTGTCTAGATATGTATAAACTCAGGCAAAGGCTTTCAAACTCACACATAGCTTTAAAAACTTTGAGAAATGAAACCTGGAGATAGAATGTAATTTTCCTTTTTTGCCCCAAAGCAAACATCACATTGAAAATTTGGAAGTGGAGATTCAAGCAGTAGGTGGGATAAGAAGTCATTTCTTTCTGTGAACATTTTGTAGAGACAGAGCCCTGAGGACACTGTCTTCCCCTGGGACATAACAAACATTCTTCACCCGCCTTTTTTTTTTTTTTTAACTTCATCCACTTTCAAATCCTGCAGGAGTCTTGATAAACCTACTCAGAAAACTCTTATGTGGTTTTTATTTTTCTGAAAAAGAAAAAGTTGTGAAATCCAATTTTTTAACATCTTTTATGCAACATATCATAGAGTAAGTAACATTTTATGTGTCTGTATATTTGTGTGCACGCATGCGTGCCTGTGCACGTGCGTGTGTGTGTGTGTGTGTGTGTGTGCGCGCGCGCGCGCACGCGCACGTGCGTGCACGCATCGTTCAGAGGTTGACATTGGGTACTTTCTGTAACAACCCTACATTTTACTTTTTTAGACAGGGTCTTTCACTGAACCCAGAATTCTCCATTTCAGCCAGACTGGTCGAACAGTAAGCTCTAGGGATCCTCCTGTCACTGCTCCACCCCGCAGCTGGAGTTACAGATCCATGCCACCACACTTGACTTTTAAACAGGCCTGAATTCAAGTCATTGTGCTTATGTTGCAAGCTCTTAATTAACTGAGTCATCTCACATGAGCACGTTTCTAGGGAACTCCTATAAACAATAGATGCCTCCACAGAACTAACGAACCCCAGGGAAATGATCATGACCTAGAGTAGGATGCTTTGCAGGAAGGTGCGCAACGGAAGGGGCTTTCCGAGAAGGCGCTGGGTGAGCAGTCCTTTTTGACGAACCCTGGAAATACTATCCAGAGGGAGGAAGGGCAGGTGGTGCATGACGAAGAAGAGTAATTGGTTGGCGAGAAGTGGTGTGTTTGAGGTAGAAGGTTCAGGAAATAGGATAAATTTATGAAGTGTATTAAAATTAGGAAGTGCCATCTGAAACTTCTGCCTGAAATGCGAGGGTAAAAGGATGGGATCCATTATCCCACCTGGCGACAGCCCATAAAGTTCTTTAGC
The DNA here is from genome assembly GCA_902168415.1 of Peromyscus melanophrys. NCBI lineage: Eukaryota > Metazoa > Chordata > Mammalia > Rodentia > Cricetidae > Peromyscus > Peromyscus melanophrys. The sequence continues at coordinate 6,069 of CABHPR010148951.1, read as the reverse complement.
TAGTGAAAATATAGTTTTAATCAGTCACACAAAACAACTTTCCTCATGTCCCTAGTAATAAAAAGCTTCAGTGTGACAGATGGGAGAGAGTACAGTGTGTGTAACACTCCAGAATATTGGAAAACTTTCTGCTGCCATTTGCTAACTTGACTTATATTCTTAAAAGTTCCCCACAGGAACAAACGTTTATGCTAAAATTTTAGATGAAGCGGATAGTGCTTTCTCTCAGGAGAGTCTCCTGATGTGATGGATGCGGCATGATGCATTGTCTTCTAACCTTGTGATCATGAATCAAGGAAGCTTTCCAAGTTAAGTGAATTCCAAAAATCAAACAGTATGTGGCCTTTGTGTTTGATATTGAGGATGAACTGTGACCTGGTTAATTTTTTGTCAACTTGAGACAAACTTAAGTAACCTAGGAGGAGAAACCTCAATTGAGGAATCACCTTCAGCAGATTGGCCAGTGAGTGTGTCTGTGAAGCATATTCGTGAGTAATGATTGATGTGGGAGGGCCCAGTCCACTGTGGGTGGTGTTATTCCTGAGCAGGTGGGCCTGGGTTACATAACAAAGCAGGCTGGGCAGCCTTGTTAACCAGCATTTCCTCTATGGTCTCTGCTTCAGTTCTGCCTCCAGCTTCCTGCCTCCAGCCCCTGCTTGGCTTCAAATCCTTCTCCCCTAAGCTGGTTTTATTCAATGTTTTTAGCATAACAAGAGAGAAGAAAACTAGGGCATACTGTGTGGTCTCTATGTTTGTACCCTAGGGTGGGAAGCAATGGGCAAGCTAGAAGCTGAGAATAGAAATTCTTCAACAGGAAGACCATGTGCTATCAGCCATGTCTTCTAATAGCTCCTGATCTCCCACTTACCCCTCCTACTCCTATGAAACTGATCATTAAAGCAAGGCATGGGTAGAACCACACTTAGAAAACTCTTGCGTTCTGTTTTGTATTTCTATTGGCCACTTTTTCAGAAACTTTGGTTTTTTTACTTGAAAGTCTTGCATGCATAGCTTTTTTTTTTTTTTTTTTTGGTATTTAGAGGAAGTGATTCTTGGCAGAAAAATGCCAGCTATTTTGAGAGAAACTTGAAATTTAGATTTTTTTTTCTGGACCAGTGCCAACTTCCCTGGGTTCTAGAGCCAAGAGAAGCTGATTTTTAATAAATGGTGGTGCTGGATAAGGATGCTGCAGATGACTGAGTATTTGTGCTCTTCTCATTCGCCTGTTGAGAACTAATTCTCATTGTGATATTTGGAAGCAAAGCCTTCAGGAAGGTGGAAGTTTCATTTACTTTTCAAAAGGGTCACCAGAGAACCCACTCATTCTTTTGGATGTGTGAGACACAGCACAAAGATGGCTGTCATAATTTGGAAGTAAAATGTTCTTTCATAGAGTCACATGTTTAAATACTTAGTACCCAGTTGATGATGCTGTTTTGGGAGGTTGTGGATCCTTTATCAAAAAGAGAAATACATTTCTGTTGTTTATCATGCCATCTTTGGTATTCTCTTGTAACACCTGAAAGAATATGACAGGTGTCAAAGCACATGGGGTGACTGCTTTCATTCCCTGATGTAACAGGCAAGCCTACTTTCTAGGCTTCCTCTGATTTCCATAGATACATCGTACAGCATGATTTTCACTTCTGAAGCTTCATAAGCTCTGTCTCTACTAATTAAACTTTTCAAAAGTGATTTCTAACCATTTGCTTAAGATTAAACTATCATAGGAGCCTTCATTGAAGGAATGTAAGAGTAATGCACTTGGTCTATAATCAATTTCTGTTCCACTGCTGGCTATGTGGCTTGTACAAGTAACCCAGCGTCTCCCAGCCTTGGAGAGGATGACGTGTATTTACTTGTTATTATTGTTTCAACAATTAAATAGATAGTGCACCCACATGCTACCCATTGTGTATGAGTCATAGTGACCATCACACACACACACACACACACACACACACACACACACACACACACACACTAGCTATTGACTACTGTCATTATTATTGTCCCTGTTGCCACAGATTGACCAATCTATTGCTCTAACCTGCTTTTGGTACTGCATTATTATTTTTTTTTAGAGTAAGCCATCTTTCAATAGACATGCAATAAACCATTCAGCTGACTGAGAACCTTCCTCCCTCTGTCGAAATGAGATGAACCAGGATGATAGATTGAGGAATTAGACTCATTTAGATCCCATCATTCCTATAAGGATAATTCAGTGTGCTTCATTGCACATTAGGTCATTCTTGGAGACTGTATCATCAGTAGTTGCATGATGTACCTATCATGGTGGAGGCACTAAGGGCAAAGACAAAGGAGGTCTACAGAATAGTAACTGAAATAACTATGGGGTTGAGAGCTTAGTATCAGAGAGACCCAGGTCTGTGACCTAATGCTGCTAATGAAAACACAAGAAGTGTGATATAAGCAAGTTACTAAGATCTGATTTTAGTTTCAACATATTAGAAGTTTGGGTAGTAATAGATGCACATACAGTTTTGTGAGACTTTGTAGGAAGAGTGTATCTAAGGTGTCTAGATACACTAGCATGTGGTAAGTGTTCAATGCATGGTGTCTTAACTAAACCAACAGCAACATTAGTTACAACAATGATATTATACCTGGATGGGGAGGAGACATCATAGGAAATGAGATGTGAAATAGCTTTTCTAGGGTATGTAGGGGAGAAACAATCTATTTTAACTCACAATTGCAGGTTATAGTCCATTGTTGCCTGGAAGTCAAGGTAGGAACTTGAAGCAGCTAGTCACCTCTACAGTCACGAACAGAGAGAAATGAGTGCATGAATGTTTCTTTCTGAGCTCACCTTCTTCATTCTTATATAGTCCAAGACACACGTCTAGGGGCTGGGGCCACCCATGGTAGGCTAGGTCTCTGCATATCAATTTATACAGTCAAGAAAATCTATCACAGACAGACCTAAAGGCCAACCATATCTAGGAAATCCCTCATTAAGACCCTCTTTCCAGGTGATTCTGCATTATATCAAACTGACAATTAAAATCTAACCCCCACAGTATGGAAGAAAAACAAAAGTGTTATAGACATGATAGAGATCGCAGCTAGAATTTGTAAAAATGAATGAACGGTAGTAGTAGGAAAGTCCAGTGGGAAGCCATAGTTTATGGCTTTGTGTTTATGAAGGCTTGCCATAGTAGGCATGGGAGAGGAACTTTAAAGTATGGTGAGAACTTCAACTATGAAGAACACAATTCCTACATCTCATATCTTGGGCTTGGGTGATTGGTAACCTTGAGGTAGAGAATGAGGATTTACATTTTTAAAAAGGCCCATGTAGGTTATAATGCAAATAGTTGCAAACAGGTTGCAACTTGAGGAACACAATATGAAGAACTGGTGAATTATTTTAGGGGAGAGGAGAGAGATGAGCTGTATAATAACAAATACCATCTTATAGCCCAGCAAAGATGCATCCTTAGTTTGGGAGTGCATATTGAAACACATTACACTAAAATAGGGGGCATCCAAATATAGTCTATGCTGGAATAAAAATACTTCCATCACCAACCAACCAACCAACCAACCAACCAACCAACCAACCAACCAACCAAAAATAATTTTTACTTAAGAGTAGAATTCTAATGTCAGGATTAAAATTTTACTTATATAGTACTAAGGCACAATGATAGCTAATACGTGGTTTCTGATACCACCAATAATTAGAAGTCAGGATTAGAATGATGGCTCAATGGTTAAGGAGGGTGTACTATTCTTGCAGAGGGCCCAAGGTGAAGTCCAAGCACTCACATTAGGTAGCCTACCACCACCTGTAGCTACAGCTCTAGGGCACCCAACGTTGTCTTCTGGCATCCATGGGTACTTCACTTATGTACACCATTCCCATATATAAACATAATTAAAATGAAAATAAAATCTTTAAGACAGTAATTAGTGGGTGGATTCCATACAAAGGACTATGAATGAGATCTATGAGAAGAACTTTAAAGTACAGTGAGAATTTTAACTGCGAAGACCACAATTCCTACATCTCATATCTTGGGCTTGGGTGATCAGTAACCTTGAGGTGGAGAATGAAGATTTACATTTTTAAAATGGCTTGTGTAGGTTATAATGCATCACAGATCTCCTCTTTAGAATGAAGTTCAGGTTGCCTAGAGTGAGAAATTGATAACTACCAGCATAGTCTGGCCCAGGCCTCCATCTCATTTTCTCCTTTTCTATGTGAGCTTGGTAGGATCTTCTCCAACATTATCAATACCTCAGTCCTTGCTCCAAGATCTACTCCCAGCTGGCCTGAGCTAAGAAGACCAAAACACTATTTTTAGTTCTTAAGCATAAACAAAATTCTTTTCTCTTGAAGTATTTGTAGTAAAATGAAGTTTCACCCATTTTTAAAGGCAACCATTGAGAAGAGGGAAAAAAAGTCATTTGCCAGGAGCTGAGAAGGAATGAATTGGTAAATTCATGGGATCACTGAACCCACCCTCTATCATTTTGTTTTAATGGTGACCAGGTCCCCACTGATGGGGGAGCTAAAGGAAACACATTTAAATTTAACAATGATTGCACAGTTCATAAGAGCTAATTAATACTAAAGAGTTCTAATTTATTCTTATTTTTTTTAATTTATGAAAGTGTCAATCCTAAAGTCTGAAGGAGAAGAACTTGTGCTTTAGAGAAGTCTATGTTGCTTTAGGTTTTGAACGACTCGATGTTCACCTTAATGATGACTTTTATAAATTCTAGAAGAAAATATACATCCTATTATTTTACTGAATGTTCAAAGAACATAACAGACTGCCTAAGAGTTTGTTCTTAGTGGAAAATGTCAATGTTCAATTGAAAATAAGATTATAGTTGCTGGGTCCTCCTTCTATGATTTATTATTAATATGCTACTGTGTTCTTAGGACACATTGCTTCAGAAAACTAGTCTCATGTTTCTATATTTTATGAGAAGACAGTTTCATTAGCTATGGAATGTCTTTTTTATTCTGCTAAGGAGGCTCAGGAACCTCAAATCATAATTGAACTAGCCCATTGATATAGTTGCTTAGCAACAAACTTTTATGTAAGCAGACTAATCATTTTCTTTAGAATTTATTACTTTAAACTTTGGTACTTGATTTTAGCAGATCACCTCCCTGCAAAGTGTACTTTTTTTTCCCTCCATGATTTTAAGTGCATGTTGTTATCTGGGCTGTACATTTCATAGATGATGTCACAAACCTGAATTCTTCCAGTGGTTCTCAACCTTCTTGATGTTGTGGCTCTTTAGTAGAATTCCATGTGTGTGTGGTGACCCCAAACCATAAGACCATTTTTGTTGCTACTGTATACAGTTATGTTACTGTTGTGAATCATAATGTAAATATTTTTGGAGATAAAGGTTTGCCAAAGGGGCTGTGACCCACAGATTGAGAAACACTGCTTTGGACTATTTTCATGGGCCAGGTTAACCTGAGACTTTAGAATGAATGAACACTTCTTTTTGATTAACAAGGCTTAAAAAATGGCTCAGAAAAACTCAAATACTTCTCAGGTGGTTAAAAGCAACAATGTATTACTTTGTTGAGAACTAAAAATGACAGCCCTGGATCTCAGGTGTGCTTTTCTCTCCACCCCCTCTTCACCATGGAAACCTTTAGGTTTCAATCAGTGCCTCTGTCAGGAAAAAAAAAAATAACAATGCTCCCATACTGAATGCATTAACAGGCATCTCCTCAGTACATTGCTAATACCAGGATAGCAGAGCTTTTTAGTAGTCTTTTTCTTTGCAGTGTGCATTCTTATGAAGGTTCATAAGGAGCTGTACAGTTAAGTGGGTATGAGCTACAGTGTCACATGGACTTTGGTTAAGTTTCTTACTGCCTTGTTTACTTGTTTGGTGGCTTTTTCTAGATTAATTGGTGTCTTTGAGTCTTATCTTCCTTAGTTACACAGGGTCCTTAGAAATGCATTTTATGAGACCACATGAGAATTGGAGATGCCGTCCTAGGAGCCATTTCTCTATGTATGTGCCCAGTGGAGTATAGGTGTGAAAACATGGCTAACTGTG
>CABHPR010148950.1:0-10699 GCA_902168415.1 Peromyscus melanophrys | reverse complement strand
GGTGCTGGGGATCTGAACTTGGGTCTTCATGCTTTTATACCAGGCATTTTATTTACCAAATGAGCATCTCTCCATTCCCTGAGGGAAACAGAGTTATGACACAGGATTACAACACCACAGTCTGAGTATCAGCTGAGTGGTCTTAGAAGAGCCAATCTCTCTACACCTCCTCAACCACTGTAAATCAGGAGAGAGATGGCTATACCTCACAGGGTCACTGTAAGATCTGGATAGATTATTTTATTACTCAAATTATTATTATATATTTTTATGTGAATGTGTATTATGCCGACATGTGTATCAGTGTACCATGTGTGCCCATGTTCTCACAGGCCAGAAAAGGACTTTACATTCCTCAGAACTGTAGTTACCCATGGTTGTGAGCTGTCATGTGGGTGCTAGTAATGGAACCTGATTCCATTCAAGGAGTTTTCAGGTTTCAGATTTTATTTTTTTGTATTTAGTGATGTTCAACTTCAGCATGCTCAACAAAAACCAACAACAACAACAACAAAATTTCCAATCTCAAGATCAAAATTGAAAAGATTAAGATTATTCAAGCCCCTGACAGGGAAGGAAATGAACACTCTGCTGATATCTCTGGCCATCTGGGAAAGCAATGGAGCAACACATATTACAGGCTTAAGGCTTCATCTTCTTTTCACAAATGTATCTGCCAGCAACGCACGCACATGGGCATAAATCGACATTCAGTAACTCACTGTTGGCAATGGCCCACACTGTCACCCACACACAAGCCATTCACTATGTCACTGTACATCTATACTCAGGACTATCAGATGATGGCTAATAACACTGAACAGTGCAGAACATACACATCACCCTATTTACAAAGAATTTATTTCTGGAAAGGGGCAGAGGTAGAGAATGGCTCTTGCTTAAATATTCTGTACAATAAGAATATGCTCACATGTGGTTCCAAAGCATGTAACCAAATACAAAATCACATTAGTGGGAAAGGGAGTAGGGTCAATCCATAACCTGCCATCTCTGAGTACCACATGACACTTACTGCTAGGATATCAAAAGTCTTTTCCCCGAAGAGCCTGTTGGCTGTTTTGAGCAAGTACTGTGTTCCGGTCTTGTTCACTTTGCTGAGAAGTGACTGGAAGCCCTGGTGGACATCTCCACCTCCACTGCTGCTGCATTTATCCAAAGAGAGTGCCTGAAATCAAAACAGATTCAAATACAACTTCAGCAAGCCCAGCTATACGAAATGAGTCAACACTAAACTCATCCTCAAAATCTTATAGATCCTTGCTGCCACTCAAAGAGCCACCCAATTAAAGATGAAAGTACCTTGACTGCTCCCTCTCTAGGGGCCTGCCCTGTTTTCCTGTCAGCCCTGAGCAGAAATGGCCCTTCACAAGCCCAGCTCTTCATGTTCACTAATTGTGCTCTGGCCTCAAGCATGGCTACCAAACAAACCTGCCATGACTCCAGTGCAGCCAGTTCTGACCTCAGACCATGCTGTCCCTTCCCTGCACTTGGGTATGGGTGGCTCCAGCGTTGTCTGCCCAACAGAATGGAGGAGAGTGACTCTGTTCCAGCCTGGGCTTTAAAAGGCCTGGGTGCTGCTACATTTGTTTTCTTTGTTCCAAGCCATCATGGTGGTAGGAAATCCATCCATCCCCCAGGAGGCCAAATGGAAAATCCTGGAGTAACTGCCACTACATAAAGTGTGGGTAGCCAATTGGGAGACTGGCAGCTCACACATTTCATTCCAGGACACTCTTGAGGAGTGAAGGATAAGAGATTTAGATAGAAGGATAGAGGGGAGAGAAAAACATAGCAACACAGGATAGCCTCAGGAAGGCCTGGATCCTTATCCACTGGCCCCTCCTGTCTCTTCTAAAGGGTATTTATAGGAATGCCAAGGGGCGGAGCAAAAGACCTCCCCCTAGTTCAGTCAAGTGTAGACCCTTCCAATCACCTAGAAACCATGCACATGGTCAAGCAATCCTCTAATTCAGCTCCTCTGGGTAAAGCAAGCTCAGATCTCATTAGGAAACCCTGTGGCCTGCACAATAAAGCCGCTTGAAACAGATGCAAGACCCCAGCCAACAGTGAACCCTTAGATGTCAGACCTTAGATACATTTCTGTAGATCTTTCAAGCCTCTGAAAAATCTACACAAATGACTTCAGCTGATTCCATAAGAAACAGATGAACTGCCTATCACTAGTTGTAATAGCTTAGAACTGAGAGAGAGAGAGAGAGAGAGAGAGAGAGAGAGAGAGAGAGAGAGAGAGAGAGAGAGAGAGAGAGAGAGAGAGAGTTTAAATTGAAGGCAAACCTCTATGCCTAACTCTCTTCAAACAGGAGGCAGGCTGAGACAGCAGCAAACACAGTATGTCTTGTAAAAATGGAAAGATGCTGCCAAGACTTAACCCAGAATGCAAAGTCATTGCTCAAGATAGTCTCCCCTCTTATGCTGGGACAGCCTGTCTCCGCAGTTCATACACCTCTGTAGCTAAAACACTATGTCCAAGACAAGCCCTAATGTATATGGACCTGGTCTTCCAGCCAGGCTGAAACCGTTCCAGTGTTCCTTACCTGTGAAAAAGCTGAGATTCTTTAGGGGCAGAGAGAAGACAGTGGGCATCACAGGGGACCCTGGTGTCACCGCTTTGGTGTTTTTACTCAAGCTAACCCTCACATACACACTGTGAGCACCAATGAGTCAGTGATAGGATCCTAACAGACAGAGTGCATCCTTCCTCTCAACTCTCCAACCATACCCCTCTGTTATTTCATTCCCATTTGTACCTCCAGATGGATAATTTTTTGAGACTGAGAATGTGGAAGACCAGCTCAACTGACAGTCCATGGTATTTATCTGCTGTGAAATGGTGCTGGTTACCTGAATCATCTGCCTTGCAGTGTTTCCCTTTGCCCCCATGAAGACCATGGCCAGGGCCGAGGAGATGCTCATGGGTGAGAAAAATACATTTTTTGAGCTGTCTTCTCCCAGTATTTTCAAAAGGTTTAAGGCAAAGGTGCCATTTGCTTCCCGCAGAGGATCCATGATGGCGAGTCTGGAACGAGGGATTGAATCAGTATCACATGAATACAGGCTGATGTGTAGGCTGGGTCTTCACTCTCAGGCACACAGTGATGCTGCGGCTCAGTGAACCAAGGGAAAACACAGCCTGGAAAGGAAAGGTCACGTGCAGAAAGTGATACAGCCCTGCTGGGGTAACTCAGGCCAGTGCCTTGTCTTCCTCATGTACACGGGGAACCAGAAGGAAATGGCTCAGAGGACAAGAGTCAGGTAAGGGCCCACCAGCCAGGAAGTCCACGAACGCAGCAGTGCAGGCTGGAAGCAGGCAACTGTAGAAGCAGGGCCTGTCAGCTCTGACATCATCCCCATGCAGTTATCAAATTCCTTTCCCCAGTTAGACAGCACAACAGTTCTAAGATTTCCCATCAGCCCCTCTGAGCAGTGGCTGGAAACTCACAGAGCATGGGAAGAAGACGTCACAGGCCACAGAGAAGGGAAAGGTGCCCAGTTGTAGTGATCTGAACAGAATACACAGCACAGTTTTACAGCTATAATTGTGCTCAGCTGGACAAAGAACCCAAAGACACCAAATCCTGGAACCTGGGGAAGATTCTTCACCCAGGAAGAGACTTTGCAGTAAGGATTATAGATCTTAAGACGAAATGTCTTGCATTATTCAAATGGTCACTAAGTGTAATCACATACAATCTTATAGAAGAGGGGTGTTCATTGGAAGACAGGCAAGAAGAAATTAATGCAGAGAAATGAGTTCTCTCAATTAAAGGACTGTGGTCAGCCATGATACCTGTAATCACAGCCCTGGGGAAGCTGTGGAAGAAAGCTCTCTATTTCAAGACTGGCTGAGATGCAAACAGAGAGGAAGAGGGGGTGAGGGAGGAATCAGAACCCTGAGATTTGAACTGAGAATGGCAAAGGAATGCAAACTGGTTGTGACAGTGTAACAATCCAGAGCACAGCAGGGGGGACCACACAGAATCCCCAGAGACCAAGAAACTTGCAGACACATCTGACTTTCTACCAGGCTTACTTTAGTGGTTTCCCAGGATAGAATTATCACAGGGAGCATCCTCTCCTGCAGAAACAGGACTAGGGCTGCCTTGTTCAAGGTCTCCTTGCCATCCCACTGTGGCTTAGCACCAGGCACTCACTCCTGTTGTGGCCAAGCATGTGTCTAGCTAAAATAACTTGGGTTTCAATCCCACCTTCATGGGGATTTGCAAGACCCCATCCAAACACCAGGTTTCTTCCTTCCTTCCATGGTATCTCTCTGCAGTATTATCACTTGAGTTTTCCTCTATATAAGCTGCAAATTGTAGCAAGTAATTTGTTCCTAATCCAATATTCTTCAGGTCTTTTGGACTACTGCACTTGACCTGGGAACTTTAATATTTAACATTCCTAGAAGGAGTGTAAATATTGCTGAATTCTTTTGTGCCTTTTAAATCATCTTATTTGCCCCGTTTAAATTTATTTATGAACTCAAGCCTTTTTATTTAAAAAAAATCCAATTAATGGTATTTTTTTCTTCTTGGTGCACAAAACTGTCCTTATGTGGCTAGTGAGAATCTCTTTATCTTGGTTAGTTGACCCTGAGCTGTTGGTCTCAAACATTCTGGCTCCACAGCAAGAAGAGAATATTATGCTGACCAAGGGCATAGTATGGTTCTTCTCCTGGTTTCTTTTGGGAGAGGATTTGTGAAGCACTAACTCTGAGTGCTTGAAGAAGAGACCGAGTATTGGTGCCAATATTAAATACAGCGTTTGGGCTGGAGAAATGTCTCAGTGGATAGAGAGCCTGCCATGCAAGTGTGAGGACTCGAGTTTGAAGCCTCAGGACCCATGTAAGGCCAGACAAGGTGGCACATACCTACAGTCCCAATCCTGTGAGATGGGAGGTGGAGACAGGAGAATGTCTGGAAGCTCATAGGCCAGAAGCCTAGCAAATGCAAAGACAAACTATGAGACCCTATCTCAACAAGGTGAAAGGCATGGACCCATAGCTGAGGTTAGTGTCTGATCTCCACAGGAAAACAAGACACATGCTTCCTTTAAGGCCCCCATGGGCCATACTTTAAATTAGATTACCACTGCAAGTGTTCATGCACTCAGTTTTCTGAGACCCATTGGTACTTGGAGCATTGATAGGCACACTTACTACTCTTCTCTTTCATTATATGGATGCTTCATACCAACTAGAGTGTATTGAGCACATCAGTCACAAGACTTCTAGACCCTTGCTCTATGAATACTATACAGTTCATACCTCTTCATATACATCATCTGTTGTGGGCCCCAACATATTGTTTTGTTATTTATTCTCTTATTTTGATGCAGCACACTGTCCAACTACTTTCTAAGAAAGAATATAGCTATTATGGTTTCTTAAACAACTGAAAATTGATTATCCTTCCATGTTACTGAGTCTGGCAGGGTCTAAAAAAGGTTACATGTGACTTTACATCCATAACTTTCAGTTACAGTACTGCTTCCTGGCTACCAGTTTTGCTATTCGAAGGCATGATGATATATACTGATCCTAGATCCATCTACTACTGTTCCTTTCCAACCCCAGCTCTGAAAGCTTATGAACTTATTCTTATTTCTGATATTCAGAAATGCCCAATTTTCTGTCCCTCTCTGAGCTCCACTCATGTGCTTTGCTGGACTCTTGGAAGATTCTTTCAAACTAGCAATTCAAGAAAATTTCCTCTTCACTCTGGAAACAGTTTTGAAGGTACTGCTCATTTCTCATAGACTGACTGCGCTCCCTTTCCACATCACCTCTTGGTCAGATGCTAAAACTCTTGAACTGACCTCACCCAGGACTTCACCAACGTGTGTTGCTGTGATAAAATACCCTGACAAAAGCAACTTCAGTGAGCATTTACTTTGGCTCATAGCTCCTCATACCTCCAGAGTTCAGGGGGAGATGAATGCTTGCACATTCAGCTAGCTTTCTACTTTTTATGCAGCCCAGAGAATGGTGCTGCCCACTTTTCTGGTAGGGTTTTAAACCTCAATTAATCTAATCAGGATAGTCCCTCAAAGGCCTGGCCAAGACACTGACCTAATCAAGATAGTACCTGTCAGTATTCCTAAGTATTGTCCCCTAAGTGATTCCAGAACATGTCAACTAGAAAGTCATCACCAACCTTCTCCAAGTCCAGGCACACACAAAAACCAGTATTTGTATGGCACTGTGAGGCCAGTGACTACAGAGATGGCTGATGAGAATGGCAGCTAAGTGATGGGGTCAAATACTTGTACCCTTTCACCAGCACAATGGCCCAGCACAGAGCTGAAATATCTGAAAACAGCAAACTGGGAAACAGGGTTGGTGTTCCATGTGATCCTACAGCATATCCTTCCAGGCTCTTCCTGGCAGGTACTGGGATGGTGGGGGACACAATTGTTGATTATTCTAATTCAATCTACTGCTATTGGCCTGAGTTAGTTGTAACTCACTAAACTAATTTAAAGGTGCTTTGGGCAGGAAATGACCTAATAGAATTTTAAGTACAATATTCCTGGATATCTAAAGGATATCTGAAGTTGGTATCTGAAGATGCCAAAATCTTCAAGTGCTCAATTTACATAAAATAACTTAATATTTGACCTAACCAATGTACAGTACACACTCCTGTGTACTTCAAATGGTCTGGAGATGAGTAAATACCCAAACAATGTAAATGCTAGATAAATGGTCCCTGTTACCATACACTGTTACAATGTTTAGAAAACAAGACAGAAAAAGGTCTATATATGTCTATACAGCCTCAGGCTGGCTTCAAACTCTTATCCCCCTGCCTCAGCCTCCTAAGTGCTGGGAGTACAGGTGTGCAGCAACACATTTCAGTCCTCCTACCATGTTTGCGGTCAGACTTTGATTTCTATTTGCTATCTCATGCTGACTTTGTATGAAATTCATGTGTGGGGATAGCGTGGGGAGACCTGCAGGTATAGGGAGCCAAACATGGTGTATTGAGCCAAGAGCAACCCAAATGCACCCTCTCTGTGTCAAGACACAAGTCGTAGTGGATACAATCACTCAGGGCAGCCATGAAACACTGGGACACTCCCATGTATACTGATAACAGTGGGGTCATTCCTTGTGCCCCAGGACTATAAAGTTAGTCCCAGATCACACACAGTTACCCAAGGTTCCTTGATACATCAGCTCCCACACCCAAGTCCTACACTACTGGAGGAAGGAAACAGCAGCCTCGGGAAGAGTCCTAGCACAAGCAATTGCCTCCCAAGTGGGCCAAGAAATACTAAGTGCCAAACCCCACCCAGCTTTCCCTCACACCCAGCTTCCTGACATCACATGAATGTTAGATTCCCATACTTCTGATTCTCAAAACTAATGTAAGCAGTAAAGGAGGAAGCGCAGGCCTGTGGCTCATGGCAGAGCCCTTGTTCAGCAGAGCAAGGCTCTGGGTCCATCAACAAAACAAGGAGGGAGGAAAAAACTAACTCACATGCCACTTTCATCTGGCACAGAAACCCTGTCAAAACTTTGCACATGTCCTTCCTCCTAGCCCGACAGACATCAAATCTTGCAACAATTCCTCTGGCGTGAGTTTAATGGGAAAAAGTTCAAAGATCTGGAATGGTTTCTCTTAAGCATCTGTTTGAAGGCCTCCCTGGATTTGTTGGAACTTCCCAGCACAACATGGGCCGCGCCCATACTGGACAGGAAAGAGCTGCCAGAGCACCCAGCCCTTGGCCTCTCTCGGAACCTCCACCCCCCACCCTAGATCCCAACGCCTGTCGCAGGGCGTCACCAGCCCCGCGTCTCCGGGGTCTCCAGGATCACTCGTAACCGAGGGACATGCGTGGTCACCTGTAGCCCGGGACCCCAGCGCAGCAGCCGGGTCGGCTCTGCGTCGCCCCCATCGCTAGCCAGCCGCCTCCTCTAAGGAAGCTGGCGGATCTGGGAAGGCCGCGATGTCACCAGCCGGCCAGGACCACAAGGCTACTAACTCAGCTGCGTCACCGGTCCCTGAGGCTGCTACGCAGCAGAGGAAACCTGAGCTGGGACCACAGGACTCTTGCCGCACGCTACCCCAGCCCGCGTCCACAGCGCCCCGCTTCCCCAACGCCCTGCGTCCCCAGCTAGCCCACCGCAGAACATACCCCGGACTCTCGGTTTCCTGGCCGATAGAGAGCAGAGCTGAGAGGACAAGGAATCTACCAAGCCCGGGGCCTCAAATACTTGAGGGGCGGGGGAAGCGGGCGGAGTCTGCAGCCTGGCCACAGCCCTTAGGCAGGGGCAGAGGACAAGGCCAGGTGAGTGCCTAAGCCCCTCCTCTGGCTCCTGGCCAACCCACTGTGGATTGTGCCGCTGATATTTCTGGTACTTTCTTAATGCTACGGCTTACTCCAGGCTATAGGAATGCATGAGGTTACTACTCAGGCTGGAGTCTCTGGGTGGTCTCCTACAGCCTGTTTACTGTGCCTTCGTAGTAGACTGAATGACACTCTTAGTGTCACCAGACGTATACCAGTGTTTAGTGGATGGACATTAATGTGTCAGAGCAGAACAGAAGTTCAAAGTGAGGGAGGAAAAAAAAAAGATTAAACTACTGGGGATGGAGCTAGAGCACCCGTTCATCAGGCACAGAAAAATAGAGGTGGCCAGGGCCTGTGTCCCCAAGACTCCACTACTCTGTATTGGAAAAGTCAGACTTGGAAGTGCTGATATTTCATATAAATGAGAATGAAGACCCTGTCTGCCATCTTGCATTCCTTCTAGGAAGCCAGTCGCCTAGTGGGGAGAATGCTGGTCAGTTTTAAACCTCTAAGGACAGGTCAACTCTAAAATCATCAGACCCTTACCCCAAACCTAGGGTTCCCAACAATGACCATGGTGACACTCACACTGGATGTTTCCTGTGGAGGCTCTCCTGATTTACAGAATGTTAACCAGCACCCTTGGCCCCTCTACCTAGTATATGTCAGTAAAAAAGCAGGAGGCCACCCTAGCTGTAAATTTTCATGTGTGAAGTTCTGAAACAAGGGAATTCAGATATCTTACCATTCCTCCTAGCTGTAAATTTTCATGTATGAAGTTCTGAAACAAGAGAATTCTCAGATATCTTACTATTCCTCCTCTTCATCCTTCATTCACTCCACTCTGGGTTTTGTTGTTTTGCTTGTTTGTTTTTTGGTTTTTAGATAATTGTATGTGTGTGCTGTGTCTGAGTATGGGTTTGTATACATGAACTCAGTGCTTCAGAGGGAAGACAGTGTGGTGTCCCCTGGAATTGGAGTTGTGAGCTGGGAAGTGGACTCTGATCCTCTGGAAGAGTAGTACCTGCTCTTAGCCCCTAAGACATCTCTCCAGCCCCTTGAGTCCAGTTTTTTATTCCAGCTCATCCTTCCAGCATGTCCTTTGCAAAATGTACTGTGTGTATATAGGATGAATGTGGATATAATAAATTCTATATATAACTGCAATTTCCCCTTTCCTAAAAAGACTAACATTCTGTGATCAGTAATTCTGTAAGCTGCTGTGTGTGTGTGTGTGTGGGGGGGTGTTTTAGAGCTATCTCCAATATGAAACAGAGATCTTCCTTATTCTTTTCCCCAGCAGTATAGTGTTCCTTTGTGTGCATGTGGACTGAGTCCTAGACTTTAGGTTTTCAAATCCACTTCATGTGGTGGGGGCAGCAGTATGTGCATCTGAAGACAGCAGAAGTCTCAGGTGCCCTCTTAGCCTCCTTACCATTACCATAGTTCTAACTATCTGCCTATTTCATTGTCAAGTCTGTGGGCCGTGGCGTTTTGTAGGTCACCCAGCAACTCTGCTTCATGATGTCCAGCGGCCATGTCACAGCAGAGGAAATGCCTCCACTATGGCTGGAGGAGTGGTTCTGATTTAGTAAATTACCTTAAGGAAATATTTCCAGATTCTGTGGGTTAAAAATGCAGAGACTCAGCATCTTCCCAGAAAGACTCGTCAACACGAGGCTGCTTAATGCATGCCTGTCACATTTTATGGTGTGTATTCTGCTGGGCTTGTCATGAGAGACACAGTGACAGTCAAAAGGAGCCAGTTTTTATAGGACGTGATAGAGGTACACAGTTGGTGAACTACTCCAATGGGTAAGCAATGCTGGTGTTAATGCAACCAAGGCCTGGGATTCAGTTGTCTGCTGTGCCTGCTCTGAGCACCACTAGAAATGCTTCCAGGACCTTTCTCCCATCTCTTTAGGTAATTCCTGAGGGACAGGAGTGGGCAGGTGCTGGGAATCTTCCCCACCCCCCACCTCCCACCAGTAATTGTACTCAGAGCCTCTGCAGGCTAAGCCCACACTCTGTCACTGATCTCCCTCTCCCACCCAGCTCCCTGGGCTAGCAATTTTTTATAAAGCCTGGCAAGTCAGTCTCTATGCCTAATGGAGAATATAAAGGTCACTGTTCACCATCACTCACAGGTCTTCTGTATTTTCTCCTCTTTCCTCTCTTCTCTTCCTCATTTAATGAAGAACTAACTGTGCTTATCTCTGGTAGACAGCCTCAGCCCTGTGGACCCTGGATGGTGCAGGAAAAAGAACAAAAAATGAGCAGGAGGTATCAGTGACTCATTGGTCTCCTGGGTTTCTCACTTTTCCAAGGGGGTTTTCAGAGCCTGAGTCTCCACCCACAG
>CABHPR010148949.1:3311-17759 GCA_902168415.1 Peromyscus melanophrys | reverse complement strand
GTATTTCGAGACAGGGTTTCTCTGTGTAGCTTTGCGCCTTTCCTGGAGCTCACTTGGTAGCCCAGGCTGGCCTCGAACTCACAGAGATCCGCCTGCCTCTGCCTCCCAAGTTCTGGGATTAAAGGCATGCGCAACAAAAACCAACCCCATCAAGAAACTTTTGCATTATTGTTTGCTTCCTAAGTTGATTTATGGGGGATGTGACAATGTCACAATTATTTTCTCTATCAATCAGGCTATCTCTGCTGAATGTGGTGAACTCCTGATCCAGTGATGTGTTGCCTCCATCTGCTGCTTCTACTTGCTGTTTGATGTTTGTTTGCATTTGCTTGCTACATAGTAATGAACTCACTCATCTACAATAAGAAATATAATATGCCAGTGTTTTAAAACACAGAATTGCAAGTCATAGAGACACTAAATAAGCATATTTCTCTATACTCTGTGGCCAAAGGTATTACCTGAAATGAGACACTGAACTACCTTTGTCCCACTGGAGAGTTGTAGAGTATAATAAAAGGTATTAAATGCATTTCTTTGCAAATATTTAGTTTATAAGATGGCTTGTTTCTCCCAGATTTCCAGGTGTGGAATACATCTGTCCTCATTTTCACTCTGTTGTTTTCTTTTTTCTTTTTCTTGTCTTTTTTTTTTTCCCCCAGTGCAACCTAAACCTGTTAATAACTATATTCAGAAAAGCTGCCCTGGTTGCCTAGCAACCAAGCTTGGTGGGTTAGGAGGCATCAAGGCAAGCTATCGAATGCAGCCAACGCAGTCTTGATTTACACTGTCCCCATGCAGACATTCATCCTCTCTGCATGCTGCGTGGATTTTTATTTCCAAAACAAAAATAAATCTTTCAAAGATGTTAGCTCAGTGCCATTAGAAGTTTAAAAATGACAGTACATGGGGGTAACATTTCAATGTGGTGGAATAAGAATGAGGAAGAAATTGCTTTCTGCTCCTCCTTAATTAAAGCAAGGGTAGTCCTTTTGCTTGTAGGTCATACTGTTCTTTCCACTCGTGCTTTTTATTTCCTCTGCAGAAAGATGTATGCCTTATTCCTGGAATAAGATGGAATGGAAATTGAAGTGTCATCTTTGAGAAATAGAAGTTTTAGGATTAATTATTACAGAGCATTTTTGTGTGTCTTATGCAATGGAGTGAAAAGGAAAATGAAGATGATGACTTCTTGTGTTCAGGTTCCTCCACCTTCCCATCTTTTTCTACTTAGCTTTCTTAATTTCCACCCATACAAAGTCCCTTTGAAATTAGGAATGAGCAAGGCCTCTGGGATAAAGGAAGTAAATGCTGTCTACCTTGGGCGATTTATATACTCTGTGACCAGGAAAGAATTATTCATTTAAATTTTACATATCTTCTTTTAGTTTTTACTTGTTTTACGATTCAGCTTTTATTGGGTAAATTCAGTATTTAGAGGAGAAAGGACTAAAGGACTTTGAGTCAAACCTCTTTGGGAGAATAACAGAAGAGGAAGTAAATCACAGCAGCTGCTGAAGCAAACACAGGAAAAATATGAAAAGGAGAGCAACGGACACAGACTGTAAACTCGATGTTAGCACTGGTCCTAGGACTCCTTGGTCAATAGAGCTTTTGTATTTCATGGGATAGAAAACACTGGTGTTTTGTTACTACTTTGCCACCAAATAGCCATTTAAACAGTCTGTTTTCTTTTGTCCTTGTGTCATAGTGGGCGTAAATTATGGCTCCTTAAGGGACACTAGATGTTCAGTTTTTATGAACATCTACTTTGTTGTCTTCAATATAAACTAGGACACTCGACACTCTAGGCCAAGAAGAACTCAACTAGAAGTCAAAATACACTCATGATTGTCAACTGTCATCCTAGTATGAAAGGGGGTTGGTGGAGGAAATTAAAAAAAAATGTCACAAATTAAACATCTGCAAATAAAAGTAAGGGACTCTCAGGGAAGAAGGACAAGAAACCAGATCATAGTTGGTGTCTGTGAGGGGGCAAAGAAAGGTGTCCTGCAGGTCAACACTCCTCTCGGCCTCCGATTGTCACCTTGGAAGAGCAATTTCATGTGGTTGGACAGAGTCCAGCAGGAGTGTAATGAGGTTAAAATAAAACAAGACAAGACAAAAAACCCAAACAACAGCAAATAAAATAAGGGATGTATGAGTGATGGGAGTGAAAATAAGCAGGAAAGATAACAGAAGGAAGAAGGATGATCTCGTGATTTGAGAGTATGGGAGTTGAGCAAAGATGGGGGCATACTTGTGGATGGAGAGCAAATTTCTGTTAGAGGTGGGAGCCAAAGACAGCAAAGAAGGCTTCTAGGCGTCAAACAGAGGGCTTTGGAAACACAAAGTAGAGCAGGAGGAAAAGTGAGGATTCTGGAAGGAGGTGAGAGGACCAGTCACTGTTCAGGACATTCAAGGACATAGGAAAGGCTTAGTGTAGCTTCATTAACAACAAAGAAGTATGGGGCTAGAGGGTGGCTCGGTGCTCAGGAGTATTTCCCGCTCCTCCAGAGGATGTGAATTTGGTTTCCTACACTCACATCAGGCTATTCACAGCCACCCATAGCCCCGCTCCGAGGGATCTGTCAGCCTCTTCCTTCTATATATTCACACAGGCACATTCAAAAAGCCACAATAAAGGAGCAGACAAAATAAAAGGTCATAATTAGAGACACGTGCCATGATTTTGCAGGTTATGCATGGGAGCTGCTAATAAGAAAGTAAAAGTCTGTCTAAGAGAGGAAGGCAAGGACAAAGGCTCAACATTTTGTATGTGACTATGGAGGAGAAAACCAAGCCAGGTGAAAAAGTGTTTTTAAAAACCTCAAGAAACACTTACTTCCCACGCTAGTAAATGGACCTCGAGGTTTGTGGTGATGGTGCCAGTCATAATTCGCAACCTTGTATCAGTTTGTGTGTCTGAATCCTCTCTTCTGTACACAACTGGAAACAGTGACTGTATTGTGTGTATTTCATTTGTCACTGAATACCTTGTTCCCAGCACAGTGCTGCTCACAGAATCCTGCTGAGCAATCATTTGGTGCGTGAGTTCAATGACAGGAAAGCAATGGGGGGGGGGGGGGAGGAATGTGATGCCATGGATGTAAAATGTGAAATGCCCAGTTTTTAGTAGAGAGTTTATCCCTTCAAATCAATGACAGTAGAATAACATGACAAAACCATTTCCTTTGAAGCAAGAAGTGAAAGGAGGTGAATTGATTCTTTTTTGTCAGTAGCCCAGCTTCAATCTGATACACAAACAAAAATGAGTTAATTCTAAATAGCATTCATCAATATGTCCATGTCTTACACTTCTTGAAAGAATATTATAAAGTAGCAAGAATTTTTCATATTTGGAGCTGGGAACTGAACCCAGGAGTCCCACGTGTTAGCAAGTGCTAGACCACAGGGCTAACATCCCTAACTCAAGTTCTGTTTTTTTTTTTTTTTTTTAAATGGAACTCTAGAAGTGATTTCTTGGGTTGCCATTCAGCTTCCTACAAGGTCACTTTCAACAGGTCAGCCATGTTGGGGCCCTAAGGAATAGTAAGTTGGGTATGCATTTGCCTGCCAAAACCAACCCTCGGTATGCCAAGTGCTGGAGCAGCCAAGTTATGGAAGGCATAAGGTATGCTTGACACCTTTGGCTCTTGGCAAAATAAGTCAAGGATATGACTTGACAACTTTTTAGGATGAATATGTTGTCCCCTACTGCATAAAAATGTCATTGGCTCACTGAAGCATATTTGCTGATGTCAGCCAGAAAACAAAGTACGAGCTAATATTTGAATATGTTGTGTACTGCCTTATAAGTAATATCATTGCCTTTCTGTTCTGGATGCTTTTTCTCCCCACTAAAATAAATGTTTTCTGTACTTAAATAAAGGAAGCTGTTGTCTGATGTGGTTTTAAAATATTAATGTAGCAACTGGTATCTTTCCAGACTCAATAAGTTATACTTATTATGCAAAAAGCTAGACATGAGTGGATCCTGGAGTGATGAGGAGGGGCAAGGGATGCCTTGGAAACAGAGAGGAAAACATGAAGGATCAGAACATCTCTAGCATGTGCACAGGCTGCCATGGGTTTTTATAAGGAGGTCTGAGTCACATAGTACTCTTCATTCATCCTGTCATCCCCAGTATTAGACAAACCTGAGAGACCCTAAGACATAGCGACTTATCAGGGTATGGTGGCCCATGCATTTATGAGCCATGCTCAAGAGACAAGGGCAGGAAGATGCTAAATTCAAGAGCAGTCAGAGCTACATAGACTGAAGGGAGCGAGGAAGAGGGAAGAAAGAAGGAAGGCAGCACAGGGATGGAAGGGCTGATTTCTTTTATTGGATCCTGTGTGTCTCTTTATTTTATAATGGATTCTCTAATAATCCTGGGAATGGAAAAAATGTGTTTTTCAATGTGAGCATAACTGAATTAGTTAGACAATTGAGTGGAGATAGGAAAATAATTGGACATTAGGCTTGTCAGTTTTAAATAAATCAGATGAAGACAGTTTCTGGGACCAGTTATATTAAAAAAAAACTATAAGAAGTCTTAGTTTACACATCCAACTAATAACTATTGAGAACCTGTCCGTGTACTGAGGAATTCATGAGGACTAAAGTCCTTTAGAAAGGAATTGACATTCTCAGGGCTGGAGAAACAGAAAACAAATACACAGTGCAAGAGACACAGAAGGGAGTGAAGGAGGTGACAGAGGAGACTGACAGAGCTTCCTGTGGAGAGTGTGAGTGGGCCTCTCTTACTCTGGGATCTTTCACCAGACACGAGCATCTGTTCAAGAAAGCAATCACTGGATGCATGATTCTAGTCTTTCAAAGTGACGGTGCTGCTGTTTGCTCCCAGCCTGTTGGCGAGACTCAGCTCTGTAGCTGTGCGGTTTATGTCCAAATAGCTTGCTTTTCTTTGGGATAGTACAGCTTTTTCTTTAACAGTTCCTCTTTGAAATCCTAGAATTTGCTTATTAAGGTTGAATTTTGTAATTCTTTAGCATGGTG
Organism: Peromyscus melanophrys; assembly: GCA_902168415.1. Taxonomy (NCBI): domain Eukaryota; kingdom Metazoa; phylum Chordata; class Mammalia; order Rodentia; family Cricetidae; genus Peromyscus; species Peromyscus melanophrys. Next base: position 12,736 of record CABHPR010148949.1, on the reverse strand, counting down.
TGTGTGTGTGTGTGTGTGTGTGTGTGTGTTAAATGTAAATGTGTGTGCATGCTGAGGTTTGAGAGGCATGCCAAGTGTCCTGCTCTCTCCCTTTCTCCTTATTCCTTTGAGATAGTATCTCTGATTGAATCTGAAACTCGGCTTTCTGCCAGCAAACTCAAGGAAGCCTATTGTCTCCACCATCTACAGCATCAGAGTTACAGGCTCCCGTGGCCATGCCACATTGTTCACATGGTTACTGGAAGCCAAACTCTGGTCCTCACGCTTGCACAGTAAGCATTCATTCCCTGCAAGACCTCTGTAGTATCCTCTCCAAAACTGAGGCTGTGAAAATGGTAATAATTCAGTTTATTCTGCTGGCAAGCCAAAGAAAGCATGTGATAGAAAAAATATTTAAAAATTCAGTTTCGTATATAAAATATGGGAGATATTTGTTCAATAAGCCTTTTCTTTAAATTCTTATCTCAAATTTTTTGTTTTTTCCCTATACTTATTTCTTATTTTTAGTATATAGTAACTACTATTTTGTTAAAGGATATATTTTTGTACAAAAGTCAAGAAATGTATCAAAAAGTATCAAAATGCAAATTGAGAAAATATTGTGAAAGTAGAACAGCCAGATATAAAATGGAAATTATTTCCCTTCCCTGTGCAGTCTCTTTCACAGGTGTATTCCTTGGGAGGAAAAATCACTTTTGGAAGGGTTTACATGTTAAGTTATATGATGGGTCTCAGACAGACTTGAGTATCGTACTTAACCACCTACTCAGGAACTTAATTAACTTTGTATTATGAGAGATGAAAAACTTGGAACATGCTGATAAATAGTAGTTTTTCTTGTTTGTGTACATTGCACTCTGACCTGAAACTGATTAATCAACATTTATGATACAATTATGAAGATATAATTTAAAAGCTAACTCCATGCAGAAAATAAAATTCTCTGATATCATTAAAAATTGACACTCAAAGTGATGCTTGCGTACCTCCAAGCTAGCACTGGCTCCTATTTTCTGTCATATTGCTGTGCTTCTGGGTCACTTTTAAATGGTTTATAGCTATCTTGTGAAGATTTGGGTGGTTGATTCATTTTCTTGTTTTGCTGAGACAACTCTCGTGTTATACACATATATGGTATTTACTGCATTTAGTAAACTTTCTAAATTCTTCCTCTTTCTTTTTTGTTTTATTCATGCTGTACTTAAGTCTTACTGGTGTGGAATTTCACTTTCAGAATGTATTTTGCACCCAGGGTTTTCCTCATTATCTTTCTTGTCTCATGTTCAGTTACTGATAAGTATATCAATCTATGGTTTGTAGATCATGGGGTTTTTTTTTTTACTTCTTATGTCTAATTTTTACTTGAATTTCCAATTTTTATTGTGATAAATATAGGTGACTCTTTCTTAATCCTCCTGTTTAGTATTAAGTAGAATATCCGATTTAAATATTATCTGTATTCCCTACATTTTCTCCATTTCTTTAAAGATAAACATTGAAACATTCAAACATATCTATATTTCTTGTTATTTCATATTGTCACCTTTTTTGTCTTGTGTATACTTCCCCTCTGGGCTTCAAATACAACTATTAAAAATATTGTCCATTAGTGTTTTATGTTAGGAAGTATATTTTGATGTCTAAAGACATTGCCCATTGGTGCTTTTGTCATAGATTTGTGTTCTTGTTTTATAAATGCTGTAAATTTCTTGACTCTCCTTGAAGTTACTAACCTTACCGATGTATTTAAGTTTGCCACATTTCTAGTTCCCGAAGTGTGAGTTTTGCTCTTTATTTTGTATCTTCTCTGTTAGTCTTTACCATGTCTTTGTTTTTCATATGTCTGCTTGAAGAATGATTCTTCACCCCACAACCCCCTGACTTCAGAAGGTTGTAACTCTTGGGAATGGAGCAGTTTGGTTTGGTTCACTCATCTGCCTTTTCTTGCCCTCTCTCACCCCCCTCTGCACTTCTGAGTTTACCAGTATTTACCCTCAACTGCTTTGTTTCTCTTTCTGTCCCAGCATCTTTTCAAAGGGTATTTATGTATTTATACTTTTATCTTTGTGAAGCCTATACATTGATAAACTCTTCCCAAAGAGAGAAAAGACTACTGGTGGTGTTGGGGATGGAACCCAGAATTCTCGTTAGGAAGACTCTACCACTGAACTGTTACACATCCCAGTCTCCCAGGGAAGCCAGACTTAGGTAGTAAATTAAGCATTCCATTAAAAAATGGTATAGTTAAAAGGTAATGATTATTCAGTAAAGCATATTAACTTAATAGTTTTGCATTTAAAACCCCCAATTTCAATTAATTATTCAGTTACATATTTTAAACTGTAATCAAAAGGCTGATCTGCTTTTATTGGGCTAAATTCTCTTAATCATTTAATATATGAACAAATTCCTTTAGCTAAAAGTAGTGATTGTGTTTCATTGGTCATAACATTTGTGTCTTAATTTCTATATCTTCCTGGATTTTTCCTACAAAAGGGTAATTCTTATCATCTTATCCAGATAGAATTATCTAACAAGAAACCCTGGCCTTGGATACTGAAGCTCTCATCAAGGTCAAAGACGTGATACGCTTAGCTCTTTAAAGTCAGCTTATCAATGTCACTCACCCTCAGCCTTTGAAGGTGTTTGGCTGTTTTGAATGGGATGAAGATGAGTTGTAGCCCAGTACAGTTAAATCATTCACTCTTCCTTCTTCCTTATGTATCCAGGGTTAGATTTTGATGTCTTTCTTCAGCTTATAAGATGTGTATGCTCCTCTTCCCTTTAACTCAAACACCTTTGATACACCCTGACACCTATCCCCATATTTTCTAATGCTAATACTATAGAACCCTTAGGAAGTTTTTATATAATATCCTTCTGAGTTAGAGAGCATTCCCAAGATATTGACTCATTTTTGTCCCGGAAATTCAAGGTCATGGTACTGACAATCATTGAGAGGCAGAGCAAGTGACTGCTGACCCCTAGAGGATATTTGACACAATTAATAATCATTTCCAGTACTAAGATGTCAAGGACACATATGGCCACAAGGTATTTAGATCAGGATAATGCAGGCAGAGCCCCGAGCTTAGCATTAAGTGCTCGGTGACTAGCACCATTTAGTTAGGCTGGAATGGATGAAGAGCTGTCACTAAAAAATCAATTTAATAACATTATTCATAATTTGTCAACTGGCATTATATATACTCATCATCTTCCCATTTGTTCTGATAAATATTTTATTAATCTAATGTTCTAAACAGTTTAGCTTTAAAGCAAGTTCTCAGCTTCAGCATTATTGCTATTCTAAGCTGGATAATTGTTGTAGCACTTGTAGATTATCTAACAACAGCCCTGGCTCTGACTCCTTATATGCCAATAGATCCTTTCTCCAGTGTCACGGCCGAAACGTACTACAACTTTACTATATGGCCAGGATGATGTCCTAAGAAGAGCATGGATTGCAAGGTGACCACTGTTTTAGAGCTAGACAAGTTTAAAAACATACACACTTACATATACATTTAAATGTACTAAATGTATGTATGTCTCTATCTTTCTGTCTTTTTTCTAAATATTTTGGATGACACACCACGCTCCCATTTCCTCCCATTTTAAGGGTGAGAATAAATTTAACACTTCATTAAAATGAATAAGGAACTTGTTCAGGAGAAAATGTAATTCAAAACTGGTCAGCAGCTGTCCCTCCTAAGAGCCTTATTTTTGCTTCTGTTTGCTGCTGGTTAAGAGAATTGCAGATGTATCCCACTGAGGAAAATGGTATGTTCCCACACAAATTCAAGACATTGTATTCTCCTGGCTAATCATTTTCAAAGAGCTGCTGCTGCTATTTGTGGTTACTACAAAAACAATGACCCTAGGTCATCTATTTAGGATAAAGTAATTCTTCTCCACTGAAGTATTCTAGGCTTTTGATGAAAGGAACCAACTTATTAGAGGGTCCTGGATATTAAAATTAATGTGTATGAAACATCAAGTTATTTTGCAGTAACCTTGGAGTATTGTTAATTTTTTTTCTTTTGAGTGGTGCTGGGGATGGAGTCCAGGGCTATGTGTATACATGGTAAGCACTCTTTCACTGAGCTCCACCCCAGCTCCTTCCATGCCCTTTTGTAGTTAATAAATACTGATTGCTAAGTGAATAATTGAATATAAATATAAATGGAGTTCTGTCATATAGAACCTTAGTATTTATAATTCCTATATAACAATCCCAACATTGTAGTTATCAACTTTCTAGGAAAGAGAATTGTTACAAATGACAGTGTACCCACAGTGAAAGTTGGAATAGCATTGAAAGGACCATTTCATTTCTCAACCTGACAAAACACTAATTCTCAGGAACATTTCTATCAATGAATTTGAGTATTAGTTCAATTGTTTGTTTTGGATGGGGATAATGGAGGATGTTCAACTTTCTGCCCACATGGCAGAAATGACTGCACTGTTTGGGACTGACATCTCAGTGGAACATACCTCCTAGACTTGTTAGACCAGTAAAGCTGGCTTTCCTACCAACTCCTGTATGAGAAATTATGAGCTGAGAAGTGAGAACATATTTAAACAATCCAAAACTCAACAGTTCATCTGTCTACATCTGTGCATAGGGGTGGGGGGAAAGCAAGACATTCTAAAATGACAAAAATGGCCAAACCCATCTGTCAACATTGCCCCTGGCTACTGTCCAGGACCAGCTCCCTGGAGGCATAAAGCCTTCGGCACCTGCTACAGCAAAAACAGTAAAAATTATGGCATCTTAAAAAACAAAACAAAACAACTTCCCAGGTTCCAATGTCAGAAGAATTTTAGTACAATAGCAATTCCAATCCAATAACAGAATTCTGTTTAATCTGGGAAACTCCTTAGAAATTGTTTCAAGAGATTAAAAACCATAAACACTCAAAACTTATTAGCACACAAGAGCTCATAAGGGAGATAAATATTTTTATTGTTTTGTTTTTTAAAGAATCTCATGCTTGAAAATTCCCACACTAAAAGTTATATAAAAGTTAGGCCTCATGGCACAGGCCTGCAATCCTAGTTTGCTAGAAGTCTTGAGGCAGGAGGACTAAAGGCTCAAGGCCTGCCTGTCTAGGCTATAGAGTGAACTTGAGGTCAGTCTGGACAACTTTGTGAGCCCCTGACTCAAAAAAAAAATAAAATAAACAAAGAAAAAGAAGGTTGGGTGTACATCTCAGTGGAAGAATATTTGTCTAGGATTCACAAGCCCTCAGTTCAATATCCAGGGCTGTATATACATATAAAAAAGAAAAAACATTTAAAGGCATGCATAAAGGTAATTCACAAATGGGTGTGGTATTTCCTGGTAAATGTATAATATTAAAAATGTAATATATGTAAATATAAACAGAAGACAAGTTTTATTTGTAGTGCTCACCAGTTTCCATGTAGTGCAGAATTTCCTACCATGGCTGAATTCATACTCCAGTGTGACCTCAGTGAACCCAGAACTAGGAGGCAGTAACAGTGAGCTCAAAATACAGTATTTTCAATATGTGAACACTGTAGACTGGAAGACTGTCAAGAATATGAAAGCAAATAAAAAGTAATAAGATAATTAGCAAGAAAATTAATATTATCTTTGCATTAGTATAATTTATTTAGTTATAAATATTGTATCATTTAACTCTCAGTAATGGCTATGCTTGTCCATGGGCTCTGAAGTGTTTGCCCTCCACTGGGTTAGCTCTAGAAGCATGCCACTGATATTTCATTTGTATGCAGACTTCCTGAAAGGTTAATAGGTACTGGGAACATCAATTTCCAAAGTAAAGTAATTTCCTAGTTGGATTGATGTATATTCATTCACTTCTATGGGTCAGGTAGCTAACAGGAGCTAGGTCCTCAGCATGTGACTCAGTGGTTGAGCACTTGTCTAGCGTGCACAAGGTCCTGGGTTCCATCCCCAGCACCAAAAGAAAGAAAGGAAGAATGAACAAACTAAACAAAATAGGAGCTTCTACATACCAATTCCCCAGTACATTTATTATTTTATGAGTATGAATAGTTTGCCTGCGCATATGTCTCTGTACCGTATGCACGCCTGGTACTCACCGGGCCAGAAGAGTGTGTTGGATCCCCTGGAACTGGAGTTACAGATGGTTATGAAATACCACATGGGTCCTGGGAGTCAAACCTAGGTCCTCTGAAAGAGCAGTAAATACAGTATCCATAACAACTGAGCCATCTCTCCGGCCCCCTTGGGGACTATTTTAACATGAAACAGGAACAAAGGGAAGTTCAGGACTGCTTGTTGATGTCATCAGCACTGAAAATCTTTATAAAAGAATGGGAGTCCCTGTGGCCTGCATAAAGACAATGTAAGGATCAATAAAGAGTCCCCTGTAGGTGGTAGGTGCCTTTCCTCATTAGGATCATGTAAAATCCAAGGATGCTCTCAGCACTGGCAGATCTTCCCAAGTTCACCCTTCCAACAATTGCTTCATCACATTTCTTAAGAACACACAGAAGAGAAAACATGACCCTTTTACAAGAATGCTGTGCTTTGCTTCTGTTTGTTCTTCTCTGGGATAATAAAAGGGAGCATAGCCTTACCTCCTTGTGCTGTTCTGTGTGCCTAATACAAGCCCATTTGGGGTTCCATATCTTTCACAACCTACCTTACTATTGGGTATTCTCTCAAAGTCTTCCCAGAGGCATATATACAGGTCTCTGTATGGTCTACAGAATCACAGAGGGAACAGAAAACCTGCAGAATGGAGAAACTAAAGTCATCAGTTTTCATATACATATAATAAACTTTGGTCTATTCAGCCCCTAAGTTACCGTTTTTATACCCCCTTCCACTCATGCTGTTCCTTTTCATCCTCTCAAATAGTCCCCATTCTTTTCATGTCTATTTTTAAAAATCTATATTCCACATAGAAATTCCATATACAGTATTTGAGTTTCTGACTCAGCTTATTGTACTTAACATCTCTAGTTCCACCTATTTTCATGTAATTATATCATTTCATTCTTCATTTTGGTTGACCCAAATACTCCATTAACTATGAACATTACATATTCTTTATCCATTCATTTGCTGATGTGCACCTAGGTTAATTCTAGGTCTTGGCTATTGTGAATAGTTCCATAATAAACACTATGCAAATATGCTTATGATGTACTAACATAGAATCCTGTGAGTCTATGGCCAGAAGTAGTATCAATGGATTATATGGTAGTTCTATTTTGAGGTTTTTTTTTTTGAAATTTCCATAGTGGCTGGACCAAGTTACATTCTAACCAAAAGTATAGAAGATCCTTTCCCCCTGTATTTTTTCTAGAATTTGTTGTTTGTTTTTAATAATAGGCATTCTGTCAACTAAGCAGGGCTCATAGGTGCTCATAGAGATTGAATCAGCAATTACAGAGCCTGAATAGGTCTGTGCTAGGTCCTCCGTATATGTTATAGTTGTTTAGCTTGGTGGTTTTTTTTTTTTTTTGGTAGGACTCCTAGACTCCTAACAGTGGCAGTGGTGGTGGTGGTGTATCTGACTCTTTTGCCTGCTCTTGGAACTCTTTTCCTCCTCCTGGATTGCCTTGTCCAGCCTCATTTATGTCTAGCCTTATTGCCTCTTGTTATGCCATGTTCAGCTGATATCCCTGGGAGACCTGCTCTTTTCTGAAGGGAAATGGAGGAGTGGTGGATCTGGGGAAAAGGAGAGGTTGGGGGAGGACTGGAAGGAGTGGTAGGAGAGGAGACTGCAGTCAGGGTGCATTGTGTGAGAGAAGAGTAAATAAAAAGAAAAAACCAACAGACATTCTGACTAGAGTGGGGGAGAATCTCAGTGAAATTTTGATTTGCATTTTCTGATATCTAATGATGCTAGACATTTTCCATCTCTTAGCTGTTTGTACTTCTTTTGAACTGTCTCTTCTTTTGCCCACTTGTTGGTTATTTTTATTTGTTTTTTATGTTGAATTTTTTGAATTCTTTATATATTCTGGATACTAACCCCCGTCTGGTAATTAATTGCAAAGATTTTCACCCAATATGTAGACTGTCTCTGAACTCTAGTGACTATTTACTTTTCTTTGTAGAAGCATTTTAAAGTTTACACAATTCTACATGTCAATTCTTGGTATTATTTCTGGAGCTACTTTTCAGAAAAGCCATTGCCCATGTCTGTGTATTTAAGTGTTTTATCTATGTTTTCCTGGAGAAGTTTCTAAATTTCAAGTCTTACATTATGAGCTTTGATCCAGAATGGTAGAAAATAAAGAACTATCCACTATGAAAATTAAATCAACTATTCTTGTTTCTATATGCACAGTAATAATAAATTTATTAACTTAAATTTTTTGACATTTTGTCTAAAAGCATTAAAGAAAATCTTAAAGATTTTTAAAAGCCATGACCTAAGTAGCAAGCTAGCTGCCACCTTGACTTCCCAGAGATAACTGCTTTCCTTGACTTTGCCATTTATTTCTCTGTGTGTTCAAAGCAATGTAGTTACTTGTCCTCTTTGTCCTTTTCATATAAATAAAATGATGCTCCATAGTCATTCTCTCTCCTCTCTCTCTCCCCCTCTCTCTCTTATGTATGTGTCTGTGTGAATGTGTATTTGTGTGTGCATATGTGTCTGTGGGTATGCATGTGTGTATGTGCCTGTGTATGCATGTCTGTGTGTGTGTGTGTGTGTGTGTGTGTGTATGTGTGCAAACATGTACCTGTGTGTCTCTATGTATGTGTGATGGGCTTATTTGTTTTTCACTAAGTTATGCACCTGTCTAAGATTGTTCTGAGATCTTTGTGTAATTTGACTTTGCAGCATTTTATCTCAATTTGTTAACTCTACTGACTGTGAACATTTGAACTTTTTCTAGTTTGGAAACTAACAGAATCAACCATAGTACAGTTGCCATTCACATTATTGGTGTGAAGTTCATTATAAGAATATGTGGATTTAGAGATTTTTGCAACCACAATGCATATATATGTGAAAATTTTGGCTTGACAGATAAGGGAATGAGTTTCAATATGAGAAAAATTAAATTACTTAATGATCTAATGAAAATTATTATCACATTCAATAATTATGCTGAATGGCCAAGCAAAATCTTAAGAAGCTAAAGCATTTCCTTTTCTTCTTAATAAAAAGATTTATTTTATTTTGAATTATGTATGTCTGTATATGTGCATATGTACGTGTACATACAGGTACATGCAGAAGCTAAAGGCTCCAGTTCTCCTGGAGCTGGAGCTGCAGGCCATTGTAAGCCACCTGACATGGATGCTGGGAACTGAACTCTACAAGAACGGTACATGCTCTTAATCAGTGAGCCGTGTCTCCAGCTCCTCCTGTCTATTTTTCTAGAAAGATGGAAAGAAAGAAAGAAAGAAAGAAAGAAAGAAAGAAAGAAAGAAAGAAAGA
>CABHPR010148948.1:35587-52217 GCA_902168415.1 Peromyscus melanophrys | reverse complement strand
AAAAAAAAAAGGTTATTAAATACTGTTGATGCTGTCAGAATGACTAGTTCTATGTTGAGCTTCTGGTGAGTCTTCATTTTTAACATCTTTAATGCTTACTATGCATGATCTAAACTTTGGGAGCAGGCTACTAGACAGGCTATTAGACTTATGCATAATATCCTTGAGCACAGAAACTCAGCTAATTAGCCCTTTTGCAGGCAATTGACCTGGCTGTTTGGACTTTGCAGTCACTACAGACTACCACTACAGCCACGACTGAGGATATGCTCCAGTTTTCTGAATGTCCTTACAAAGCAGAGTGGACTTTAGAAATCCCTTCTTACCCAGTCAGATGGGAAGCACCTCCCTAGGTGTGCCTGAAGAAGCCTTGTGTTTGATGTTGAGGGCTGGGCTATGAATGGTACCAGCATGTCCTTTCTTTAGATGAGGGATGTGCACACACCTTTGCTATACTATCCTCTGACTAGACAAGCAAGTTGCTCTGTTCATTTTTCCAGTCATCCTGGACACCCCCTCCTATGCTGCCCCCTGGTGTTACAACTCAGGCTTGGTAAAAGTCTTCTTCCAAATGTTTTTCCTTGTCTAGTTTTAACCTCTAGCATTAGCAGAGCAGGTTGAGCTGTTAGCATGGAGAGAGGAAGAGAAACAAGGGGCCACTGTGGGTTACTGATGGTAAGATTACCTGGTTGGTTGTGTATACCATTAGCACCAAGGAAGGAATGACGCAGAGAGGAATAAGGAAATAAATAAGTCACAAATGAGTGATTTGGTACATTGCCTATGTGGGAGGGGCTTACTTTGAAGTCTGCTTCTGGTCTCTCTTGTACCCACTCTCCATTTTCCCTGCCTGGGTGCACTGTAAATTGACTAGGGGCTGTCTAGTCTTTTCTGTGAGTGGTCTCTGATCACCAGCTGTCTGGCACTAACACAGCCTGCTGCAAGAATCTGCCCAGAGAAAATCTATTGAAGCTGTATCTGTTTCTTCTCTGTTTTGAAAATGGCAAGTATTGCCTGCAGGTTGCTCCCTTATCTACGGAAGGAAGACAAGTAAATCAGCTCTTATTTCACTCTGTTTTGTCTCTGGCATTAGGACATGCTATTGTTGAGAGCATATCTGTAGCCAAAACATTGGTGCAGCCAAGCTATCCAGCGGTCAGATGACCTCTGTCTGCTCTTTGGGAAGGGACAGTAATGGTACACTCCTCCTCTCATGAGTCTTTATCTTTTCAGCTTTCACTCTAAGGTGTGTACTGTGTCATTCTTACAAAAATCAGGAATGTGTTCATGGGAAGCAGATGTGCACTACACAACCTGGTGAAACTCATATGATCCATAGAACCTGGTATGCACTTGAGTGTAAGTATATGCTATATAATCTGTAGAATTTGTTTCTCCTTCAGGAGTCAAACCACCATCTCTAAGACATTGTACCTGAGGGAAGAGTCAACTGATATCCAGGTGTGATATAAGGAACCTTGTGCTGGGGTCAACAATTGGAGAATGCTAAAGCTAAGACATATCTTGAATGAATCAGGCGTTTGTCCATCATTGTATTGATATATTCATCAATCCTAAGACAACAAACATCCCTGCTATTTAGAATCTGTCTTAATTACTTTTTATTACCATGAGAAAACACCATCATCAAGGAAACTTATTTTTTTAAAGCATTGAATTCTGAGTGGGATCACAGCTCCAGAGGGGTAAAAGTCCATGACCATCATTGCGGGGAGCATGGCAGCATCACAGGCAGGCATGGCAGTCTAGTAGTAGTTGAGAACTTAAATCTTGAGGTATATTTATGAGATGTGCGGGGGGGGGGAGAGAAAGAGAAAGGAAGGAAGGAAGGAAGGAAGAAAGAAAGAAAGAAAGAAAGAAAGAAAGAAAGAAAGAAAGAAAGAAAGAAAGAAAGAAAGAAAGAAAGAAAAAGAATTGGAAAGTCATGGGCTTTGTAAACTTCAGAGCTCACCCCCAGTGAAACAAGACCATGTCTCCTAATCCATTTCCAACAGTTCTACCTACTGAAGACCAAGCATTGAAATATCCAAGTCATTAGGGCTATTCTCATTCAAACCATCACAAGGTTCAAAGGCTGTGAACTATTAAGGACCTAGATGTACCATTTCTCACACTCTGTCCTGGTGGTTTTTGCATTTCTGTTTGTTGAACTTCTCTCATAGTCTGGAGTCACCTTCTCTGGAAAACTTTTTCTTATCTATAGGACATCTTGGTTCTTTTCAAGTCTTCCTCCTTTATCTTTCTCTTGACGTCTGTCATGGAGCATCCTTCATGTCCTTCTATAGCATCTGGTTCTGGAGGGATAAAATGATCTTGTTCTCCACCTGCTCTATTGCTTATCACAGACTCCAGATCCTAGCATGTATTAAGCAAGTCCTTTGTGCCTATCTGCTTGAGAGGATGCTATAAGTTTCAACATCTGGAACCTCAAGATCACCAGTAACTGCACGTTTATCCTGCTGCAAAGGCTCTTGGGCAAAAGCACTTTACCAGATGTGGTTTAGGAACATGGGGCACAACTGCCCACATGGAACAACAGGTGCTATTGAAGAAAATTCGTCCATTGACTGAGGGAACTGGATGCAGATATCCACGGTCAGGCCCCGGGTGGAGCTCCGGGAGTCCAATTGGCGAGAAGGAGGAGGGTTTATGTGAGCAAGAGTTGTTGGGACCAGGGATGGATGGAATACAGGGACAAGTGGCCAAACGAATGGAAACACATGAACTGTGAACCAATGGCTGAGGGGCCCCCAACTGGATCAGGCCCTCTGAATGGGTGAGACAGTTGATTGGCTTGATCTGTTTAGGAGGCATCCAGGCAGTTGGACCGGGTCCTGTGCTCAGTGCATGAATTGGCTGTTTGAAACCTGGGGCTTAGTAGAGACCCTTGGCTCAGCCTGGGAGGAGGGGACTAGACCTGCCTGGGCTGAGTCCACCAGGTTGATCTCAACCCTCGGGGGAGTCTTTGCCCTGGAGGAGATGGAAATGGGGGGGAGCCGGGGAGAGGACTGGAGCGCGGCCGGAAGTAAAGAGAAAGGGGCAATCTATGGCTGATATGTAAAGTTGAATTATATTGTAAAATAAAATAAAATAAATTTAAAAAAAAGAAAACATTCTTAGTCCAAATACTCAGATAGGAGATTTTATCCTGGATTTCAAAATTATCTTTTTGCTTCCTTCTTCCACAGTTAATAGCCTGGTAAGTACAGAGTCAAGGTGCATGAAATTCTGTAAATTTGATGAGAAATCTTCTGGAGGTCTAACAGTACTTACAGAGTGATGTACACATGAAGATTTCTGCAATGACATCAATTTACCATTCGTGTTGGTTGAGTGTGAGCTGGTTTCAGCTGACCTCAGCAGTCCCTTCTTTTCTTCCTGGTCTAAATGTCCTTCCCTTGGGTTTCATCTTTACTCTGGATTAGAGAATTTCTAAGCCTCAGAATTGTGCAAGTCACTGGATTTGGGGACAGAAATTCCTTGGGCTTTTGGTTCTTATGCTTGGTATCCTCCAGGTCTCATCACCATGAATATAGCTGACTCTTGGTTTCCATCAATGCATTTATCATCTCAGTGTGGATGGACAAGACAGACAAATAGATAAAGGGACCATAGAGGATGAAGAAGCTGAGTATCCTTTGTACAACAGGTGCTTTAGGGAACTTGGTTAGTTTTCATCATTGTGACTTATGCTTCCAGGGAACAATCAAAAAGGGAAAGATTGTTGGGATCCTGGTTTCAGCCCTTCACTGTCTTGCTCCATTACATGGGCCTATGGTAAAGCTAAACAGCAAAGGCCATGACATACCAAAACTGCTTGCCTCGTGGTGTCCAGGAAGTAACAAGACACAGAGAGGGCTGTGGCACGATATGGATGCCAGTGAAGTACACTCAGTGGCCCTCTCAATGTGTAGGTCCCTTAGCTGAGAAGGAAGACATCTGGATGACCTTATTCCCCGTGAATGACAAAAGTCACTGCTGTAAGATTGTGATACCAAGTTTTACCCAGTGAAGAAAATCTCCACCTATTGTTTTTGTTATATTGCTACCAGAAAATAAATCCACTAAATGGTTCCTTGTCTTCAAAAGAGGTTTTTTTTCTGAGCATACAGAATCAGGAGTGCAAATGGTGTTGACTCTCACCTGTGATGATATTTTGTTTGTGCTGAAATGTGATATTTTATTTGTATATTAATAAATAAAGTTGCCTGGAGATTAGAGGTCAAATAGCCATAAATAGAAGTCAGGCGGTGGTAGCCCACACCTTTAATCTGATCACATTGCAGGCAGAGTCTCTGTGTGGTCAAGGACACAGCCAAGCGTGGTGACACAAACCTTTAATCCCAGTACCAACCATAGAGACCTGGAGGTCTGTATAGACAGGCAGTGACAAGGAAGTCATATGGCTGAACTTAGAGCCAATGAGAAGGCAGAACAGGAAGACAATAAACACACAGGTCAGGCAAAAAGAAGCTCTCTCTATGGAAGCTACTGCTGGTGGTAAGCTAAGGCTAGTCGTGGCTATTGCTCTGATCTCTTTGGCTATTTCCTCTGTATTTGGCCCTGTGTTTCTTATTTACTAAGACTGTTCAGAAATTCGTCTACACTCATCTACTTTAGGAAGGTAATAATGCGCCATGTTGTTTTTGCACTATTAAGAGGGAATTTGATTTGTAAGCCTTCATTCCCTTCCCCCAACTAAGCCCAGGCTCCTTGTGGTTAAACTTTCATTTCATTGATTTCATGAATACTTAGTGTTCAACACTGAGTGGAATTAGATATCTTCTCTATGTGTATGATATACAAATAAATCAATAAGTCACCAACCTTTTAGTTAGCACATACAGGATTTATTAAACAGTTGTTAGCTACAGACCATTTTCCCTTTATTAGTTAGATATATTGTAAGCATCATGGATGGAAAGGGGGAAAAGTGTCTGTAGAGTGCTTAGTCAGATATGGAATGTCTGACTCTACATGTCTCTCTTCCAAGGCTCGGTGTCCACCACAGGAAAGAGGGTAGAAACATTTAAAGCATCAGAAATGGTGTAGGCCTGGGGAAGAACTGTTTCCTGGACATGACAGGGTCTTTGCACTCATGGACTGACAGCAGCTGTGGTTCCCTACACAAGATCTGTACAGGATCAAGCCAGTCAGCACTCCAGCATGGATGAGGGGGGAACGTCATTTCCCGCCCCTAGCTGAGGGGCTACTGACAGTTAATGCTACAAGAGAAAAGAGAATCAGTTTCCTTGAGAGGTTTTGTCACCAGACCATGCTTTGAAGGAAGTCCGCACATGCTTGCTTACTTGGGCAGCACTAGTTTGATACAATGATTTAATTTTTAAGGACATGGAAGGGAGCTAGAAGGAACTAGAGGTAGGAATGAGGGTGACTCATTAAAATACATTGTGTGCATGTATGAATTCTAACAAAAGGAAACAAAGTAACATTGTTTAAAAATGAACAAACAATACATAGCTTGCTATTCTAAACTCAGTCTTTGGAATAGCTGTGGTGACACACACCTGTAACCTCAGCATTCAGGAAACTGAGGCAGAATGATGGAGACTTTGAGTCCTGCCTGAGCTGTATGGTGAGACTCCATCTCAGAAAGCAAAAGCTGTCTGTTAGTGTACATTTCTTTCTTAGGAGATATGAGGCTGCACCTCAATTTCTTGAAAATCCCCAGTATTATGTATTAACATATAATGTGCTATATGTACATTTCTCTAAATTTTCACTTGATAAATGAAAGATTTTATAATATAAAGCTAAGTGAACTATGCAATATAATTGATGTTATGATTTATTTAAGGAACTTCATGTCTCTAAATCTTGCTCCCCATTATTTAGTAGAAATGTCTTACATGTCCTTTCAATGTGTCTTTCATGTCCTCTTAATGTATGTGCTTCTTATTTTATGAAGAAGGAGGGTTATATCTTTAAAATATCAGCCCTACTAGAACAGCTCATTATACAGGCTCAGTTTTATGTTTTTCATATTCTCTTGAAATGTGCTTTACGTAACAGTCATCTGTTTTTTCCTGTAGAGAAGTCATTTGCACTTTTTCATGTTGAAGCTTATTTTCCCTCTCATGATGGCATTTCACGATAAAATATACGTTCACTGTTACCAAATATGTATGGCCTGATTTTTATAGCCTACCCAAAGGTTTTAAAAATGAGGACCAATAAAAAGTTTAAACTTCAAAATTTAGGATTCCTTTAACACACACCTATATCTTCATGTTTGTTTCTATCATAGTCTCTGTATTTATATACACTCTGGACAACATAAAACTCATGATTTTAAACGCTTTTTAGTACATCCTCATGGTGTGCATCTACCAGCACTATGTATTTGCTAAATATTGTCACTATGCTTTTCAAAACCTTTACCTGTTAAGAACTGATTCTTTTTCTCCCCTCAAATCTGCAACAGCTAGTTTGATGTCTGTCTCTACAGAGCTGCCTCCTCCCAACCTTTCATAGGAATAGTGCAGTACGGTGTTCCGGCACGGCCTTTGCTTCCTTCACTAGTGTGGCATGTGCAGGGTTCATTCATGGAATGTCTCTCTATCATTTCTCTTTGAGGCAGAAAAGCTGTCCTATGATTTAACTCCATCACATTTTTCTTACTTAATTCATTACCAGCTCATATTCTTTATATTCTTGAGTGAGATCTCATTTGGTGGAGTTTGTAGATAAATCTATGCTCCATAATTTTTTGTAGTTTGGATTAGTTCTGTCCATAATCTTCTCCTATGATTATTTTTATTTCTGTAAGCTTATTAATAGTTCCTAAATGTCATTCTTGGTTTCAGTGATTGAGCCTCCGCTCTATGTTCCAGTATAGCTAGGAATTTTTAAATCTTGGTGATCTTTTCTGTTTTTATTACTTACTTTGGTGACCAAAATCAACTTAGAGAAGAAAGCGTTTAGTTTTGTTTCAGTGCCAAGAGGACAGAGTCCATCACAGCAGGGAAAACATGGAAAGGGAAAGGAAAATGTGTCGGCAGGAACAAGACAGTGCTGATCACAGTTTCAGCTACACACCGGAAGCAGAGAAAGAACAAGAAGTGGAGGTGGGCTATAGAACCTCAAAGGCGTACTAGTGCATACTTCCTTCAGCAATGCTCTGTCCTCACCTGTTCGAAAACCTTCTCAAACAGCACCCCAACTGGGAAGCAAGGCAGTGGAGGACACTTATCAGTGAAACTACCACAATCTGTCTCTGTTCCCCATAGTCTATGGCCATCGCATTAGGTGAAATTTAGTTCAACTTCAAAAGTCCCCATAGTCTTTAGCAGTCTCACCTCTGTTCTAAAGTCCAAAGTCTCTTGAGGCACTCTGTTAACTATGACCCCCTTGTAAAATAAACAAAAATCCAGATTACATAATCCCAACCTACAGTGGCACAGAGTACATTCCCATCCCCAAAGGGAAGAATAGGAGCAGAGCAAGGACAGATCAGACCAAAGACCAAAACCCAGCAGGGAAAACACCAGATCCTGTAGCCCCCTTAACAATAGCTGGGCCTTCAGTTTCAAAGGGTTTACATGTCTCTGCCCCTCCACCTTTGCTGACTGCAACACACATCTCTCTTTTGGCCTGGTTCCACTTCTTATATGCAGCTTTCCTTGGGAGATGTCTCATGTCTCTGTTATCTCCAATCTCTGGAAATTCTGTCAGGACCCAGGTTTTCCTCTAATAGCTTCATACAATATTCTCTCAGGATCTCCCTGCAACAGCTCCAGCCCTGCCACGTGGTGCCTGGCCCGAGCAGCATTCTTAAACTACAGAGGAGGAATAAATATATGATCTCCTCAGTCATGTAACTCTTATGCCTCCAATACCAGCATCACTCACTTGACAGTGCCAAGCTCAGCTGCCAGCTTGTGGTGGAACATAACACCCTGGACCGCAGTTGCAGCAACTTCAGTAAGCTGAAGCTGGTGAAAAAAAAAAAAAAGGCACCAGGCCTTTGCTGTCTAGGAGTAAGAAACTCTTAGGGTTTCTGTTACAGGTGGAAGGCTTCACTGGGTGAGGTCTTGTCCTCAGGACACTTTTCCTGTTGTTCCCGTGCAGAGAAGGAGGCTTCTCTGCAATGATGTGACAACTGTCTTACTTAAGGTTTTTACTGCTGTGATGAAACAGCGTGACTAAAATCAACTTGGAGAGGAAAGGGTTTACTGCATCTTACAGTTTGTAGCCTATTATCTGGGGAAGCCAGAGAAGGAAACAAAGGCAGGAATCTCGAGGTAAGAATTGAAGCAGAGGCAATGGAGGAGTGCTGCTTACTGGCTTGTTCCCAAAGGCTTTCTCAGCCTGCTTTCTTATAGCATTCAGGATCATCACCCATAGTGAGCTGGGATCCCCGCATCAAGCATATTACCACAGGCCAATCTACTGGGGACATTTTCTTAACTGAGTTCCCTCTTTCCACACGACTGTAGCTTGTGTCAAGTTGACATAAAAACCAGCTAGCACAACTCACCTCTTGTTTACTTGACACACAAACACATTACTGTTAAACCATAACCTTTCCTTTCTCGTTCATCCCCAAGATCTTATATTAATATTAATATCACAATACAAAGTCGGGATACAGTGTCTAGCAGTCCTCCAGGCCCAACAGCCACTAGATCTCAGAATTCCTTTGAGTCTCACAGCCCCGAGTCCCCTTTTGAAAGTTAGTATTTGTCAGAAAAATGTTCCTCGGCCACTAGCGGCAGAGTAGAGGCAAACAAAGCATTGATTTAGGATCTGGCTCTGCCTTTCCCTAGACTATCTGCTCAGTGAGTGATTAGGGATCCCATTGCCTGCTCAGGTTATAAGTAAAGTGGGTCTTGCTGAGGTTGGGCTCTGAGTGCTCTGTCTTCTCTGTCTCTGTTGTAGAAGAAACTAAAAGTAATAGAATTGATGTTATAGATTTGCTTAAGAGACATTAAATCAGACAAAGCAGAACTTAGGTAAGGAATCACCCCCCCCCCCAAATAAGTAGTATGTTAAGCAAGCCTGTTACAGATAAATGAAATTTAGGATGACAAAAATGTAAATGTTTATTCACTAGAATTGATGAGCCATTATACTCCATTCCCATAGCAAAGACATACATCTAAAGGGCAGTTCCTGGGAGGTGGCTTGATGGTTCACAACAATCATTAAGTTCTGTTCTGTCATTAAGTTCCCTTGTTCTTTTCAGGAAAAACATAATTCTGCCAGCTGGTAAGATGATCCCAGGTGACAACTATTCACAAAACAAGCAAGCAAGCAAGCAAACAAACAAAAATCAGTATACTTAAGAAATAATTCTGGGTATATTTTTGTTGTGTAAATCTCCTATCTGCCCAACTGACCAGATTTGCAGTCTCCTGTCTCAGTTCAAATTGTTCAAAGAATAACCAAGGCTGATACCTAAAAAAGATTTAAGAATAACAGCCTATGGAAAATGCATAAGCCAAGGTGTATATAAGCTAGTGAAATCTTCTATTCCAGGCTGACTCTGGGCACTTGCCACAGCCAACCAGGCATTTCAACGAAGAGTTTTCCTTCATGTCTAAGTGTGTGGAGTGATTTCACATGGAGAGGATGCATTAATTCTATAACACGAGGAATCCAGTGCAATGGGAAATCATCTCCTGCCGCGGTATACTCCTTGCTGCTGGGCTTCTGGAGAAGTGAGAGATTCTGGCAGTTAGTGGAGCTGGTGCTGGTGGACAGGCATTCTGGTTGTCACAGATTGCAGAGCAGCAAGAAGGCTCTTATTACATTCTGAGGTGATCCCTAAATCCCTCATCCTCATGACCCCACATCTACTTTCTCCCTTGTGTGCTGTGCCTACTACAGCCCTTTTCCTTCCTTGTCACCCTTCTGGGCCTGGTGCCCTTCCTCTAATTCTTTGTCTTCTCTCTCCTCTATTCCCTACCACAGTCCATTCTTCCAACTTCTGCCTCAAGCCTAATCCCCAAAATTCTCATTTATTGCAGCTGATTTTTGCAAGGACTTAAATTTGGGTTGGAGTCCTGGCAATGAAGGTTCTTGACAGGATGAAGTCAGTAAAGGATGTGAAGTTTTTCAGTCCCCTATGGTCAGATCAGCTGCCCTGCGTGGCATCTTTGATTTTCCTCCTCGCTGCCTTGTCCATTCTCAACGTTTGGGTCAAAGGGTCCTTCTTTCCTGCCTCAAATCACCCCTTCCTGCTTGGGCCTCCCTAGCAGAGTCAACTCTGTATTCATTTAGCTCCTTCCTTAGCCATTGTTTCTGGATGGATCAGAACCACTGGCTCAGCTCCTGTCTGATGCTTAAAGCTCAGCCCTGAAGGAGCCTCTTGCAATTACTTCCTTATGCTTTTTCACCTCTGATGTGTATTCAGTGCTCATTTCAATACTTAGGGGATTTGTGAGAAAGGGGGTAATTCCTGTGAGGTTAAAATTGAATGTGAATTGTGGTTAATCTCTGCAGGTCTATAAGACCTGGAACACATCAGGGTGATCCTCATACTCTCTCAACCCTTTCCAGATTCCTGGAGGAAAGCAGAGAATGTGTCACCCTGTAACAGTAGGAAAAAGCTCTTCTGTGTCTATACTGGTTGCTATTGGCTCTTGGTCAGGTCAATAAACCCATGACAAGGAACAGAGACCCTTTGAGGAGTCTTTGGGTGTTCCTCAGGGGACCTTTGATGGATGTCCTCGAGGACAACGGGATGTGGACTCTAAAGTTCCACTTAGCCCTTTTTGGAATTCAAGTTGTGGCTGTCGGGAAGACTAGGGGGTTGAGGAACTGCAGTGCAGAGAGGTCACCTTAGTCATCTCCGAGTGACTGATGGACCTGGGAGCCTTAGCCCTGCCCATTTACTGAGTCAGCCATTCTTCCCACAGGTATTTGTGTGCCTCTTACTCTAATTCTGTAGGTGACAGGATACAGTTTGTGTTACAGAGTTGTGCTGATGGATGATTTATTGAGACTGTCACTAAGTGTGACAAAGGAATGTACGTGTGTATTACCAAGACAAATCTTTCTGTAACAGGCTTTAGAGGCCTGGCCACTGTGTCCTGTTCTACTTTAGGTAAGCCCTCAGTGCCTTCCTGTACTACCATAGCCTTCCAACACTTGACACCCACCTGTCCTCATCCTCAGCATGTGTTGATGCTTCAGTGTCTCAACTGGGGATAGAGGGATGCTCTGTGCTTCTTTCCATCCTGATGCTCTCCATTTGCTCAGATTCTGGCTTCCTTCCTTCTCTCCCTCCACCTCTGCAGCACTGACTAGTGTATCGAGTGTTCTCCCACCTCCTCTCTTTATTCTTACCCATTTCCAACAGATGTGTCCTGACTGACAGACACTGAAGTTAGGTGTAAGTTCTCCAACAATACATATGACAGACCCAACACCCACCCTTCACTTTAGTGATGCATTTTCTGCCAGGCTGACCAGCAAACAAGAGCTTCAGCATCTTCTTTCCCTGTCATGGACTCCAGGGCCTGTGTCAGTTAGTTTCTTACTGCTGTGACCTGAGGAAAGCAATGAAATGTGAGGAAGGAAGGGTTTATTTTTAGCTAATGAATCAAGAGACCTGTTTTATCATGGTGGTAAGAACATAGTATAATCAAAATGTTCAACTTGTCTTCTACAGCCTCTAAAATTAAGTTGTCTGGAATTTTTATTTTTATTTTTTTTCTAATGGATTTCCTGTTCAACCTAAAAAAACAGAGACAATATTGCCCTCAAGAAATCCTGCTAATGATCCTATCTGACCCTGCAGACTCGCAGCCTGTTCACTGTTTCAGGTGAATATCAAAGCTTCTAAAATCATGAATGTGTTATAATATATAAATGTAAATATTTAAACATAAAATTTATATGCCTATAAATATTAAAAATCATGACCTTTTTTTTTTCCTGTGGTGCCACTCATTGAATCATGGTCTGACCATTTCTGGAGCCCTGAACCTGCTTTCTTGACCATACATCTAAGATTTCCTGAGTACTCTAACTATACACTAATGGTTGAGTCATCTCATCTAGTCTGTGGTGGTTTGAAAGAAAATGACCCCCATAGACCCACAGGGAGTGGCACTATTAGGAGTTGGGGCCTTTTTGGATTAAGTGTGGCTTTTCAGGAGGAAGTCTGTCTCTAGGGCATGGGCTTTAATGTCTCAGATGCTCAAGCCATGCTCAGTGTGGCATTCACTTCCTGCTGCCTGATGATCTGAATGTAGAACTCTCAGTTCCTTCTCCAGCACCATGTCTGCCTGCATGCTGCTATGCTTTCTGCCATGATGACAATGAAACCGTAAGTCAGCCTCAATTAAATGTTTTCCTTCATAAGAGCTGCTGTATCTGTGTTCACAATGTCTCTTCACAGCAATAGAAACCCTAGATATAACCTCAGCTTTTTAAATTAATCATTTATTTTTATGATATATATGTGTGTGTGTGTGTGTGTGTGTGTGTGTGTGTGTGTGTTACCAATATGCTCTCTGTTCACCATATAAGTACAGTACCTGTGGAGGCCAGAAGGGTGGCCAGATAACCTGGAACTGAAGTCACTGTCAGTTGTGAGGAGCTATGTGGGCAATTATTGAAGCATACAGATTTCAGTTGTACCGTTGTTTATAATTTGGAAAAGCCAGAAGCATCTGAGAATCTAGTGCTGAGGGGTTTAGTAGTGATACTTCCCGTAAAAGGACTGTGAACATGAAAAGCCATGAACATTTGCTTTTAGGAAGATTTTCCTAAAAATTGAACTCAGGTCCTGCATAAAAGCAACAAGGGCCTTAACTGCAGAGGCATCTTTCCAGCTCCTGTCTGCAGTTTTTAAAATCAGGTAGGTAGGGATCCATGGAGATGGATTAGTGGGTAGAAGTTCTTAAAACTACATGGTGGAAGGAGAACACTGTGATTTGCCTTCTGATTTCCATATGCCCATTGTTATGTGCCTGTGCATACACACACACACACACACACACACACACACACACACACACACACACACACAGTCTAAATAAATGTAGTAAAAATAAAAATAAATCATTGCAGTATCATTTACATGCTGCAAACTTAGCCTTTTTTAGGTGTTCCATGTTCTATAATTTGGCAGACATTTACCGTCTCCTAATCACCACTCTTAAGATTCAGAACATTTGCATCATTTCCAGAAATCCCTTTGCTTCTCTGCTGTCATGTAATTACGCCCTCATGTCAGCCCCTGATAAACACTACCTTTCCATGTTGCTATGTCCTTGGATCATACAACAAATGCCTTCTCCTTGTTTCTTTTTCATTTTTCTCTTATTTTCCACTTTTTCTCTTCATTCTTTCTTTATCTTTGTTTCTTTTTCTCCTTTTCTTTCTTTCTTTCTTACCTTCCTCCTTCCTTCCTTCCTTTCTTTCATTTCTTTTCTTTTTTATTCTAGGGAGTAAACAAATGGCCCTGTGCATACTAGGCAAGTGCTCTACCACAGAGCTAAGATCCAAAGCCAGCTGAAGGGGCTTTGCTTGTTTGTGTATATGTGGTACTGGGGTCACTTGCAGGGACTGTTAATAACAGGCAAGCCCTCTCTCATTGAGCTAATTAATTGATGTTGTTTTGTATCTACATTATTTCACTTGGGCCAGTTCTATTTTGATTTATATGTGTTTCTGCATTTATGTGGATTTTTTTTTTTACAGCTGGGTAGCACTCTATGATTAGAACACAGTTTAAGCATTTACTATTTGATGGGTATTTGGGTGGTGTCTTAGGGTTTCTATTGCTGTAATGAAACACCATGGCAACAAACATCTTACACTTCCAGGTTACAGTCCACCTCTGAGGAAGTCAGATCAGGACCTGAAGCAAAGCAGTAATCTGGAGGCAGGAAGTGAAGCAGAAGCCATGGAGGAACATTGCTTACGGGTGCTTGGTCCCCACAGTTTGCTTCATTTGTTTTCTTATACCACTGGGGCCACCAGCCCAGGTCTGGTAGTGACCTTGGTTGGCTGGGCCCTCTCACATCAACCATTAATCAAAAAAAATATTCACAGGATTCTGAAGAAGCTGGTCACACTATACCCAGGAAGCAGAAAGAGATGAATATTGGTGTTCAGCTGGCATTCTTTTATGCTCCCCACCTTTTAAGACCAAGACTTCAGCCCATGGGGAGGTTCCACCTACACTGAGTGGATCTCTTCATTTGCATCTCCCTGGAAACACCTTTTGACAGTAAGTACTGTGAGACTCTTTCAGGATACTGAGCAGGTTCGGTGACCCCTGCTTCCAGTCAGCTGTACTATCTATGGCATGGCTACTGTACATCAGATGGCTTTTGTGTTTTGTAATTCCCCCAACTGTAGGGAAATGTAGTTCAGGCATACTCAAGCTAGGCTCAGCTATGCTGTTTTGTAGGCTGTGTGCATTAACTGTGGTTTATTGGCACACACTCCATCCTCCATCCAAAGTTACGGAATATCTACAGATTTTTCCTTGACATGTTTCCAGTTCTCTTGGAAGGTTGTTGTTGCATGTCTAATAAATGTGTGAGTAGTAGGAAATTTCTAGACCCTCCTCCATGGATGAACTAAGGCAATGACTTTGTGTATAATATCAGAATTACTTTCTTCACTCAGTTATTAAGACTCTCAATATTCTTTAACTCCTCAAAAATTTTTATTTTCAGGTTATATGTCTTTGAAATGTTTGAGTTTTCTGTGTGGTTCAAAGGGTGATGTTTTATTTATTAAATTCAATGATGTTTTATTTATTAAATTTTTGCTTATGAATATCCAGATTTTTTCCATTGAATTTTGTTTGAGACACCATCCTTAATTTGGAATTTTCTTGTTGCCATTGGAATTATCTAGTGGCCACATTCAATTAGATCTATTTCAGAGTTGTCCCTTTGTCCTTTGACTAATGACTATAGATATATAGAAAACTTGAAGTCAAACAACGTGTTAATCAATAACTTTATTCCTTCTTAAGGTTGATTTTGGACATTTTAGCTTCTTTGTGTTGTTAGATATTTTCCAATCAGCTTATTGATATCTAAGAAAAATGATTGATAAGGTTTTCATCTGGGCTAATACACATTTCCTATGACCTATGCTTTGCTGTGTCTTACATATTTTTATACACAGTGTTTTTATTTTAATTCACATTTTGTTTATTTGTTATAACCTAGGTTGGTGGGGGGACTTCAGGGAGAATAGGAAGGAGGAGTTGGCGTGGATAATACCAAGATACATTATATGTATATACAAAGTTATCAAAGAATAAGTTAAAAAGGTTTAAAATAATAAAATTACTTCCTTACTATGCTTTTGCATTTTCCCAATAGAATAATATAGTAACGTTGAGTGCCTTATTTTGCATCAGCTATAAACTTTTTATGATTCTGTTTTGTTTTTGTTTTTTGGGTTTTTCTCATTGGGTCAGTTGAATATAACTGTTATCTAAGCTGTTTCTAGATATATTGAGGGCTCAGGGTGCATATCTTTAATTTATCACAGTTTGCCTTACAGGACTATAATATCACTGCACATCGGGTCAAGAATTCCCATTTGAAAGTTGGAAGTACCTGGCTAACTGAGTAAGGAGGGCAAGGCAAGTAGACCACTTAGGTAGGGTATGGGCTCTTCCCAGGATATATGCTAAGTCCATGGTCTGAAATCCCACTGGTCACCCTTCCCAGCTCAGAGTATGGGTCTTGTTGAGGCTGGACCCTGCTTGCTCAGTCCTACTCTCTGGTCCTAGATCTCACTGCAATGGGAACCATCCCCAACTGCCCATGCTGGGTGTCTCCTTGCTGGTGAGCTTCCTCCAAGGTAAGGGCCTGACAGCTGGTAGGGGCTGGTACCTGTGATCAGACATTCTGATTGCCACAGAGTCTTGGGCTTTGGGGAGACGAGGGGTGTGGAAGGACCTGACTCTTTTGGAGTTGAGCTTTGTGTCACTAACCCCCATGTTCCCACATCCCGTCAGAAGGATGCTTATGCTATAGCCCTCTTCCTCTTCCTTCTCCTGCCTCTAATGCCCTTCCCCAAGTTCCTTGTATTTTTTCTCCTCCTCTATTAGTCTTCATATTCCAATGTTCCACTCCCACCAGCTCATAGTGTTGATGGGATAAAGACAATGAGATGCTGGGAAGAGCTGTCCCACCATGGTGGATGTGCTCCAACCTCCTCATCAGAACTGCCCTTCCTTCTCACTCTTCATGCAGCAGGCTCCTTCTCCAGCCGTTGCTTTTCATCCATTTGTCATAGCTACAGACTCAGCTGTTGGCTGACGCTTGAGTCTGGGTCCTGAAGGAGACTCTTACTCTGGCTTTTTCCTTTTCAGCTCTGACGTTTCAACACTAACTAAGGGAATATGTTTGTACCGGAAAGGTTCCTGTGAGACCAAACATGACCAAACGTGTGTCCTTTGGACAGCTTCTGCAGGTGTGTAAAGCAGGAAGTCTCAGGATGATGGATTCTGCTTTCCCTGGAGGGCTACATACCTCTCTAGAGCCCTAGGGATAGAAGTAGAGACTGTGGGAGGGTGCATTTTCCTGTTAAAGCAAGAAAAATGTTCCTGTACACTCTCTCTCTCTCTCTCTCTCTCTCTCTCTCTCTCTCTCTCTCT
>CABHPR010148948.1:14450-35487 GCA_902168415.1 Peromyscus melanophrys | reverse complement strand
TGTGTGTGTGTGTATGTGTGTGTGTATGTGTGTGTGTGTGTGTGTGTGTGTGTTTGTACATGTACAAATATATGTAGTTACAACATGGTGAATCTGTTTTTGTTGGTGTATATATAGTTTCAGTGCTGACCACTCAGTGTTGTACAACCATATAGGGATTCGTCTCTGGGAGAGCTAGTTCTTCTTCCAACAGTCATAAGTTGCCTGTAGTACTTTGTCTCGAGGTAGAACTCCATGAACTAACACCCACTTTGTGAGACCATTTTAATATTTGTATGAACAGCTTTCTTCAGGCCAGTGTTGGCATGGGATGTCTATTTTTCTTTTCTTTTAAATTTATGTATATCTTTAATTTTGAGATAGTTTTCAACCATAGTCTATATGCTGTCTTAGTTTTTAATACAATTTGTCAATTTCTGCTTGTAAGTGGAATATGTTATATTTCCAGTTATATATCAATACTATTGGATTAAAAGTTACCAATTTGTAGCTTACTTCAAGTTTTTAGATTTGTGAATTCCATTAGGAGTGTTTATAGAAATTAAAAAGCTAGAAACAGCCCATGAGAATGTGAGGTTCCAAGGCCTGAAGGAGCAAGGGTTAGGGTGGAACACATAGTTATGAAAGTAGAGAGGAGAGCTGCAGTAGGGGTTAAAGATTTAAGCAGAGATTGGAATTGTGGTATAGGAGTGAGAAGAAAGTATGGGTTTTAGTTAATAGAAAACTAAAGATGTATAAAAAAATTCCCCTTTTTTTTAGATACCACTACTTTGTAAACCAATTTAAAAGTATAGTAGGGGCTGGTTAGATGGCTGAATGATTAAAAGCACGTAGTGCTCTTGTAGAGTACCCAAGTTTGGCTTTCAGCACCCACATGGGTGGCTCAAAATTTCCTATAACTCCAGCTCCAGGGAATATGATGCCTCTGGCCTCAGAGGAAACCTATACCCACATGCACATAGCCATACACAGACATACAGACATATTCAAAATAAAATAATTTTTTAAATAAGGACTTTGATCACTGTGGGAGCCCGTTTTCAGGTTCCTCGAGGCTTTACCCAGCAGGTCCGCATAGAGGATGATTAGGACCACGGGCCTGAGTGCAGGTGTCTGAGATGGTCTGCACTTGGCTGTGCTGGGGGAGGAGGTCATTTGCTCCACCCCTTGGCGTCTCTATAAAAACCCTGGGGGCAAGAGAGTTGGGGCCCGTTGGAAAAGGTTCCAGGCCCTCTCGAGGCTATCCTTTATTTTCTATCTGTTTATCTCCACAATAAATCCTTCTATCTAATATTTCCTGTTGCTCACACTCAAGAAAACTCTGGGAAGCTGTGGGGTTGGTGGGAAAACGCCCCACAGATCACACAAACCTGCAGGGATGGAAAATGCTTCGGACTGATAACTGAAAATCTCAGTGTCAGATGTGAGATACCACCCTATGAGTCAAGGAGGCTCCAGAGGCTCCTAAAACAAAGCAGGACATCGCCACTACTCTTGTTTGCTCACTATAACAAGAGAGGAAGACCCTGTTTCTGAAGATAAAGTTCATTCTGGCTGTGGCAATTGGAGAAATCATGCTCTATCTGACCTAAAATTTCTTCCCTGCTGGCTGCCTTTCATAGTGTTGGAAGCTGATATGCAGGCCACTGTGGGAGAAAAGTCATCAGGAGTGTTACCCAGCAGGATACACTGAACGCTATATTGCCCATCTGACAGGCAAGAGGTGCCTGCCTGCTTGTGCAATTTTGGCACAAAGGGTATGGGAGCAGCCAACCACTTTCTTACTAGGTTTGAAGCCTGCTCTATAGGAGCAAATGAATTCATGCCTGGAATTGTAAACTTGGTGCAAAGGCCACGGCTGGGGAGGTGTTAGAGCCTAGGGTTTGAGAAGAATCTACTACTGGGGTTTTGTTAAATTGATATGTTGTCAAACTGCCTTTAGATTAGTGTTCTAAACTTTGGACGTAAAAGCTTCTATCTGCAGTGGGTATCAGTTCATTCAATAACTCATAAGTGGTCCAAGTGCTGAGAATTAGTGTGAATGCTCCCCGCTAAGTGAGGTGACTAGAAAACCCTCCCAAGGCTCAGGGAACTCTGAGGAAGAGAGGGCAGAAAGAGTGAAATGAAAAGGGTGCTTGAGATGGTGTCTTTTAGACCTGACAGGACCAAGGCGATCCTGAACTTCCTGAAGGTGAGCTGAACTAAGGGAGTGAATTGTTAGGGGTCCTCAGGGAAAGGACCAGGGGAGCTGCGATAGATATGATACATCGTATACATGGATGAAATTGTCAAATAATAAGTTAAAGATACTTATAAAAAATAAAATTTACCACCTTGCTGGCTTTTGGCCATTTTCTGTGGCATAATATAATATAATATAATATAGACGTTCTTAGAGTCTTGTTTTGTGTGAGCTGTAAAGTCTTGACTCATTTTGTTTCTGTTATTGTGTCAATTGGTTATACCTGTTTACTAAATCATATTTTGCTATGCTTAATCCTTCTTGTATAAAATTTTAAATTATTACAGTTTCACTGAAAGGACTAGCTCATTGTGCATGGAATAAGGGCCTATAAAGCACACTTTTTTTTATAACTCTTTTTATTTAAAAAATTTCTTTCCTTTTACATACCAACCCCTGTTCCCCCTCCCTCCTCTTTTCCCCCTCCCCCCCACCTCCCCCCTACCTTCCCCCCATCCCTCCTCATAGAGAGTAAGGCCTCCTTTAGGTAGTCAACAGAGGCTAGCATACCAAGTTGGGGCAGGACCTAGCCCCTCCCCCCTGCATCAAGGCTGAGTAAGGCATTGCACCAAAGGGAATGGGCTCTAAAAAGCCAGTTCCTGTACCCAGGATAAGTCCTGGTCCCATTGCCAGGGGACCCACAAACACATCAAGCCACGCAACTTTTACCCACATTCAGAGGGCCTAGTTCAGTCCCATGCAAGTCCAGAGTCCATGATCTCTCACTAGCTTGGGTCAGTTATCTCTGTGGTTTTTCCCATCATGATTCTGACCCCCCTTGCTCCTATAATCACCCTCCCTCTCTTCAACTGAACTCCAGGATCTTGGCCAAGTGCTTGGCTGTAGGTCTCTCCTTCTGCTTCCGTCAGTCACTGGGTGAAGGTTCTATGATGACAATTAGGGTAGACACCAATCTCAGTGCAGGCGAAGGCTAGTTCAAGAACCCTCTCCACCATTGCTATGAGTCTTAGCTGGGGACAATCTTGTGAGTTCTTGGGGTTTTCCCTAGCTGCAGATTTCTCTCCATCCCCTTAATGCTATACTCTGTCAAGGTATCTCTTTCATTTAAAGCACACTCTTGAGTTCTCCCCTCTATTATTTTTGCAAGTGTGTTACTTTTTGTGCCACAAATATCACAATAGATCCTCACTACTTTTTTTAAGGAAATTATCATCTGGAGCAATTAAAAATGAGGGAAACAGTGTTTTCTGCATTCATCTTCATTTTATTATCTCTTGTTCACCACATTTATTATGTAGGTTCAATTTCTATCTGGTGTCACATTTCTTCAAAGTTCAATGTGTTCTTACCATTTTTATAGTACTCAAATTATAATGAATTAATGATCTCACTTTCTGTTTCATTAACAAAATTTTACCTTTATTTAAAAACTGTATTTGCTGGGTATTGAATTCAGACCTTGAAGGTATGTGTGTGTGTGTGTGTGTGTGTGTGTGTGTGTGTGAGAGAGAGAGAGAGAGAGAGAGAGAGAGAGAGAGAGAGAGAGAATGTGTTTTGTACTTTTTTCCCCCTATTAGTATTTGAAGGCTGCCAATTTACTGGCTCCTGCATAGCATACTTTCTGATGAATGGTCTGTTTTATGTTTTGCATTATTTGGGGAACAATAATGGACATTAAATTGCCTTCAAATATACTTATGACTATTTTTTCTTTATACTAAAAAAACCAATCATAAATGTTCAAATGTTTGGTATTATGCCAGGAGCCATCCCTGGCATTGTATGGGTCCTGCAGAGGGTGTAAGGAGTCGGTGGGAGAAGGAAGTGAGCCAGGCCATGGTGGTCGAGAGAATCTTGTAGCCTGACTGACTAGCAGCCAGAGTGTTTCTTTCTTTATACAGAATTTAGTTAGCAGGGATACATTCATGATGTTCCAAAACATAGATCATATCATTTTTGGTTTTGGACATGTGTTTCACTTCCTTTTGTTCATCTTTTAGTCATCATTAAAAAACTATGACAGAACAGAGTTATCATTTCCAAAAATTTCCCCTCAAGTTTTGACATCATTAATAAAGAGTGTTATCATTCTTACTCATAAACCCCATAGCCCAGTTTTTGAGAATCTAGAGGCATATGACAGCCTGTGCTCAGGCTGGTTGTTTTGGTTGCTTCAAGGACACTAGACCAAAACAAAATCTTCAACCACCCTGGGCATTTTTGCCATGTCTCAAGCAATGTATTATTAACTCTTAGTGGTCAGAGTGCCCAGGAAAACTTCTCAGGCTAAAGCTGCAGTAATTACAATCAATGTTCACATTTATATCCTTATAGAATTTGTCTATATGTCTAATCCTGGCATTCTGTTGTTCCTTGGCCATATGACATTGTAGTGGCTCTACATGAGCTAACTTCTAAGAGAGGGAGGTCCTGACACCTCATACTTTCATTATCTTTCCACTCCATACTTTGCTCATCAATATGTCTCTATGTAGGGCAGAGTTGTATGCTACGTAATTGTCTGAGTGTACAGTAGGAAGAGCCTTGTAATCTGAACTGTGGACAATTCCTCTGGCCCACCAAATCTTGTTGACCTTTTTAATTTTACTTTGTTTTGAATATCTTGTTCCTGTGTAAGTAGAGGGACAGATGTTTCAAGAATGTCTTATAGCCTCATAAAGAGACCTCTGGTTTCTTCTTTATGTGTCACAACCTCCAAGGCATAAGGAAGACCTTCAAGTAGCTCAAAGTGGGGGGTGGATAGTATGTTCAGGACTTTCCTGGGTAAGCTTAGAAGCAGCATTCCTTGGAGAAGGCATAAATGATTCATAAGGAATTTTCCATCAATCCAACATCCTCAAATTGTACAAATATTAAAAGTCCCCCAAGTATGTAACAGGTGGAGATGAAAACCAAAGGTGGCATGGCAGCCATCATGTGGCTCAGCTCTGCTGGATCTTTGTCAAGCAGCTGTGCTGGCTTTATGATTTCTGCCATTCCATTCAGATATGGCTGTGCCAGTATTACTCACAGCTCTTAGAAGAGGAGTGCTGGTCTTGTTCTGTTTGTACTTCACCCTTGAATTATTCATTTACTTAGGTGATGAGTCAGGATCTGAAGTATCCCAGGCCATCATCCCTCTTTCTATGTAGCCAAGGATTACCTTGAACTTATGGGTATCTGGGAGAACGTGCAGCTCTCTAAAGTTGTGATAACTAACATGCTTCACTGCACACAGTGTAGGGTGGAGCTGAGGATGGAACTCAGGGTTTTCTGCAAGCACCCTATGAACTGAGCTACATCCCAAACCTCACAATCAAGGATTTTTATGCTGAATCTTCTTGCAAACTAAGAATCAAGGATTACAGCATAGTTAATATTATCTACAAAGCCTACCATCATTGAGATCATGTTTCTTTGATAAAGACATATGTTTAACTATGACTATTAATACCAAAATAATAAACTATGTTTAGAGCCAGAACTGTATATGATGTTGATTATGGTTTACCTCACTCCCAGATATTTTCAGGGAAGGTCACAAACAAGACTCTTGGCTTTTGTTCACAGTAATGACTTCCAAAACTCCTTCATTCTCCTAGTCAATAGTTTTTTTTTTCAAGAGCAATCAGGAGCCATCCTGTGATCTCATTTAAATTTTTTATTGGCCCTTTAAAGATAATAGTTTCAGGGCTGGTTCAGGGGTAAGAGTTCTTGAGCATTTTCTGTACAAGCCTGATGATGTGGCTTCAATCCTAGGATCCTATGGTGGAAGGAGAGAACAGACTTCCAAGTGTGCCTGTCACCTAACTAGAGCTTCAAATCCACCAAATGGTGCATATGGCTATTCTTTCCTTTCCTTCCCTTTCC
This sequence comes from Peromyscus melanophrys, assembly GCA_902168415.1. Taxonomy (NCBI): domain Eukaryota; kingdom Metazoa; phylum Chordata; class Mammalia; order Rodentia; family Cricetidae; genus Peromyscus; species Peromyscus melanophrys. The sequence goes on along the minus strand of CABHPR010148948.1, from coordinate 29,414 downwards.
TTTCCTTTCCTTTCCTTTCCTTTCCTTTCCTTTCCTTTCCTTCTCTTCTCTTCTCTTCTCTTCTAACCTCCTTCCTACCTTCCTTCATTCCTTTGTTCCTTCATTCTTTTCCTTCCTTCTCTCTCTCAATGAGACAAAATGACAGCCTACAGAATGGGAAAAGATCTTCACCAACTTCACATCTCCAGAATATATAAAGAACTCAAGAAACTAGACATCAAAATACCTAATAGTCCAATTAAAAAATGGGCTACAGAGCGAAACAGAGAATTCTCAACAGAAGAGTCTCAAATGGCCAAAAGACATTTAAGGAATTGCTCAACATTCTTAGTCATCAGGGAAATGCAAATCAAAATGACTCTGATATACCATTTTACACCTGTCAGAATGGCTCAGATTAAAAACACTGAAGACAGCTTATGCTGGAGAGGATGTAGAGCAAGGGGAACTCTCCTCCACTGTTGGTAGGAATGAAAACTTGTACAGCCACTTTGGAAATCAGTATGGTGGTTTCTCAGAAAATTGAGAATCAATCTTCCTCAAGACCCAGCTATAGCACTCTTGGGCATATACCCAAGGAATGCTCAATCATACCATAAGGACACATGCTCAACTATGTTCATAGCAGCATTATTTGTAATAGCCAGAACCTGGAAACAATCTAGATGACCCTCAAAGGAAGAATGGAAATGAAATGGGGTACATATACACAATGGAGTACTACTCAGCTGAGAAAAACAATGACATCATGAGGTTTGCAGGTAAATAGATGGAACTAGAAAATATCATCCTGAGTGAGGTAACCCAGACTCAGAAGGACAAACATGGTATTACTCACTCATAAGTGGATACTAGATGTAAAGCAAAGGATAACCAGACTGAGACCCACAGCTCCAGGGAGGCTAGCTAGTAAGGAGAACCCTAGGAAGAATGCATGGATTGCCCAGCGATGGAGAAATGGATGAGATCTACATGAGCAAACTGAGGGTGAGGCGGATAATGGAGGGCAAGGGATGGGGGATGAGAGTTTAGGGGAGCGGGAGTTTTGAGCTGGAACAGGGAAAAAATGGGAGAACAAGGAAAGAGATACCATGATAAGTGAAGGCACCATGGGAATAGGGAGAAGCAGAGTGCTAGAGAGGTCCCCAGGAATCCACAAAGATGACTCCACAATAGACTACTGACAATGGTCAAGAGAAAGCCTGAACTGACCTACGCTGGTGATCTGGTGGCTGAACACCCTAACTGTCATCATAGAACCCTCATCCAGTGACTGATGGAAGCAGATGAAGAGATCCACGGGCAGGTCCCAGGTGGAGCTCCAGGAGTCCAATTGATGAGAGAGAGGAAGAATTCTATGAATAAGAGATATTGAGACCATGATTGGAAAAAGTACAGAGACAACTAGCCAAACTAGTAGAAACACGAACTGTGGACCAATAGCTGAGAATGCCCCATGGTACTTGATTAGGCCCTCTGGATAAGTGAGACACTTATTTAGCTTGAACTGTTTAGGGGGCCCCCAGGCAGTGGGATCGGGATCTGTCTCTAGCACATGAGCTGGCTGTTTGGAGCATAGTGCCTATGGTGAGACATTTTGCACAGGAAGAGGGGCTTGGACCTAGCTCAACTGAATGTACCAGGCTCTGCTGACTCCCAATGGGAGACCTTGCCTTGGAGGAGGTGGGAATGGGAGGGGTGTTGGGGGGGAAGGCTGGGGTGTGGGAGGAGGGAGGACAGGGGAATCTGTGGTTAGATTGTAAAATGAATAGAAAATTTCTTAAATAAAAAAAAAGGCAAATTCCTCTTGTTTCCACTGTCAGAAGATCTAAGACTCTCCAGTTTTGTGGAGTGAGGGCTGCCAAGAAATCTGATCTTAAATTTTAAGTAGGCCTTGAAAAGTGTGTCACAAGATAAAAAGTGACAGTAAGTTACAGTAGTGCTTGGGCCTATGAGTCCTGTGCCAGTACATGCTATTATTCCCTTGGCCACAATGGGTGGGGTAGGATGGGAAATGTATGTGTGTGTGTGTGTGTGTGTGTGTGTGTGTGTACATGTGCCATTAATGTGGCAGGATTCTTTGGCTGTTAGGAGCCACAGCTACATTTGGTAAATATGTTAGTCTATAAGTCCCAGTCCAGTTGGTGGAGAGACAGAGATAGGCTGATGTGGCATGGAGGATAATGTCCTGCTGTTCAAATAGGTAAGCAGTTGACTGAAAAGAATGAGTTCATCTTCCTCCCCCCCCCAAAAAAAAGAGCTGGCTAGTTTCTCCTGTCAGAGGTGTGACAGCAGGGTAAGGGTTAAAAAAGAAGAAAATGTTTGTGTGTGTTCAGATAAGGTGGAGGGAAGTGTCATTTTATAGATTGTATGGAGTCTCTTGTTGGGAGCCACAGGAAAAGGCCAATGGGGGGACTTTGGTACCCCTGGTAGTAGATCCTGATAGGATCTAAGCCACTGGGCAGAGAAGTAGATATGAACTTGAGAAATGCAGCAGCTGGGAGACTTCTCATTTGCAGCAGGAAATCATGGCCAGGCCTAACATCAACTGAAGTCTCCAGGAAGAAGATGGGGCCCCACAACAAAAACAATTCCACGTGGACAATAATAACATCACTAAGCTGACAAACATCATCTACAGATCAGCTTTGAACTACAAAGTGCTCAGAACAATTTTGAGAGGGCTGACTGAGATGATCCAGTCTCAAAGACTACTTGAATAAGGACTTGACATAAATCCTGAACTTTGGTATTATACACAGACTGGATAATGAAGGATATAGTTACTTTTCCTAGAATTTGACAATTAACCTAAAATTTTTCTTTTCAGAATAAAGATACCTTCGCCCATACCCAGCAGGAAGCAATTTTAAGAATACGACGCCCACGTTCCCAAAGAGGTGGTGTGGGACGGGTGGTTTTTTGGTCTTTTAATGGGTTTTGGGTCTAGGATAATTTTCATTGTTTAGAGGGGTTGGTTACAACTGGTTATCAAGGGTTAGGAAAAGGTCTAAGCAAAGGAGGTTAGATTTAAGGTTTTTGTTTAAAAAAAAAAAGACAGAAAGAAAGAAAAGAAAAAGACAGTTACTAGTTTTAAATACTTTACATTGGATTGGATTGTTTTATGTTGTATACAAATTATAAATATTGAAACTGATATTGTTAGGAAATGCTATATGTATATTTCTAATTGTACTTATACCGTTCATTTAACAAAATAATGCAAATTGCTGATTCTTGAATGTTATTATTACCAACTATTAGGATATAAAGAAATGAAAGTTAGTAGTTAGACATTACAATAGAACTTGTAATCATATTAGGTATGTTTTCTAGATTGAGCAGATATATTTTAGATAGACAGGTCATCTTCAAACCCTTCAGAGATCTACAGAATATGGCATTTAAAATGTTTTAATAACTTAGAAAATTTTTCTTTTTTGTTATGACTATGAGACATGTCGGCTCCTGGCAGTACCAATCTACTTCAGAGAGAATATGGGCATTGAAGAAACTACATATGGAGTTAACTTTCATTGTGGCAAATGTTAGCCACTGGACAACAAAGTATCCTCGAATCTACTGCTGACAACAGGACAAAATGGACAGACAGAACATGAAACAAAGGACTACTGATTCTTGCCAAAACATATGTGGTTATGGCTTTATCAAAAGGCATCTTCCGAGGCCAGGACAATATGTCTTTGTGTTCGAGTCTCTTATCAGTAGACTCCATCCCTGAAGTGGCCTTTGCAATCTGGAAAAGCAGACTGGCATTTAATAGAGGGATGTGGAAAAGAACGGGATGCTGAGATGAAGCCACACATACACAGTCAAGAAGAATGGACAGCTGAATTAAAAAACCATCAACAATTTCCAGAATTTAAAATCCTGAATCAGGACATGACACTAGTGGAATTCAGGTATTTCTGGTACATGGACTGCTCTCACCCAAGGTGAGGTTGAACTGTTTGTTGACCTTGTGTACATCCTACTTCACAAATGAGTCTGTCAGATACGCTAAGCCTATAGGCTGAAGATGATGCCCCAACACTGCGGAGAAACCTCAGGTGACTGTCCAGGCAGCTGGCTGTTTCTGTCAACTCACAATTTTTTGGAAGCTGCTTGCATGCACTTCCTGTTTTTATTTTTGTTAGGTAATATTATTTCCTTCTTGGGTCTCTGAGTGAGTTGAAGATTAGTTAGTTATATTTAAAGATTAATTAATTATAGTTGAAGATTAGTTAGGATAGAAAGGAATTAGGTACATTTTGGACTTACAAAAACAGGATAAGTAATAGAATTATTTTCTCTGAATTTGTCAAATACAAATGGACTAGACATTGTTTAGGTATTCATCACTTGTATATATTGTATATAGTTATTGTACTTTTGTATATAGTTTTTCTTATATTAGTTACAACTTTCCTTTTTTTTCTCTTTTTATTAAATTAGACAGGGGGAAATATAGTGGTATTCTATTTGTACTGAAATGTGATTTTATTTGTATGTTAATAAATAAAGTTGCCTAGAGGTCAGAGCTATTAGCAAGCCATAGCGAAAGCCAGGGCGGTGGTGGTGCACGCCTTTAATCCCAGCACTCGGCAGGCTAAACTAGGTAGATCTCTGTGTGTTCAAGGATACAGCCAGCATTGGAGACACACGCCCTTAATCTCAATACCAACCATAGAAGACTTGGAGGTCTGTACAGAGAGGCAGTGACGAGGCAGTCACGTAGTTGGGTTTACAACCAATGAGAAGGCAGAACAGAACTCTTATTTAAAGTCAAACGCACAGGAAGTAGTCCCTTTCGGAGAGGTCTCTTGGCAGGAGAGGCTAGCTGGCGGAAAGCGGGTAAGACTCTTAGCTCTGACCTCTTTGGCTTTCATCTTTACATTGGCTCTGTGTCTCTTATTTAATAAGGCAGTTGGTTACATCTACACTGGGCAGATGTGGATTTCAGATGATTTTAGGTCTAGGTATTGATTTCTGGATTTATCTTTGTTGGATGAGCGTTTTGTGCCTTGGTTCCTGCTTTTTCTCTAGTCTTCTGGCCTATGTGGTCTGTGGTTGAGTAGGGGTCTGCACTGGAGTTGGAAGCAGGAGTTCTGGTGGCCTTGATGGCCTCGATCCAGCAGGGAGTTTCCACATGATTTGGAGGCTGGTACAAGGTGACTAGGAGGGGAGGGAGTGATTGGGGATAGTGTTTAGGGGGCATAGAGAGAGTGAAGGAGGTCTGTGTATGGGCAACCTACCTGGAGTTCTTGCCTGGACTGCTTGATTGACTGCACATGCAGGACCCAGAGGAAGGTGACTACTGAACTTTGCTTGGCAAAATGGTCCTTCAGGTTCCTGCTTCGCAGAGGAAACTGCCAGACATTTTACAGGACACAGAGAAAAATGACTGAGAGACTCTAGGCCTATGGGCTAAAGACAGATGCCCCAACTTTACAAAGGAAGATTAGGTGACTGTCCAGGCTGCCAGCTGTCTCTATCTACCCTGCAAGACTCCCAAAAATTTCTTGCATCCTTCTCCTGTTTCTCAGGTAATAGTATATCCTTCTGGGGTCTTTGATGTAGTTGAAGACTAGATTGTTCCTCAGTTATGATAAAAGATAAGTTAGATATAAAACCTTAGACTCACAAATATAAGAGAGATAGGATATCTTCTTTAATTTTGCCAAATACAAATAGACTAGATATTATAAATAGACTAGATATTGTAACTGTAATTCTTGCTAGATAACTGTTTTGTCATATGTAATTTTACTATATGAAAGTTAAAACCTTCCTTTTTAAAAAAAAGAAAGGGGAAGTGCTGTGGATATCACTCTATATAAGTAAAATGCTGATTGGCCAGTAGCCAGGCAGGAGGAAGTATAGGCAGGACAAGGAGGTGAAGAATTCTGGGAAGTGGAAGGCAGAGGCAGAGAGACCTGCCAGCCGCCACCATGACAAGCAAGATGTAAGGTACTGGTAAGCCACGAGCCACATGGCAACTTATAGATTAATAGAAATGGGTTAATTTAAGATAGAAGAAGTAGATAACAAGAAGCCTGCCATGGCCATACAGTTTATAAGTAATATAAGTGTCTGAGTGATTATTTTATATGTGGGTTGTGGGACTGCGGGGGATCAGTGGGACCTGGAGAGAAGCTCTCCAGCTACACCCTACCTTATCTTCTGGCAGGTGTGGCCTGTGTTTGTGTAGGGGGTGTCTGCCCAAGACAACCAAGAGAGTGGGGAAGGTCTGTGGGTGGGTGGCCTTCCTGTTATTCTGGCAGGTATGGCCTGTGGTTGGAAAGGGGGTGTCTACCTGAGAGAACTGAGAGAGTAGAAAAGGTCCCAGAGCCATTGGCCTGCCTGTCTTCTGGCAGGTATGGCCTGTGGTTGAACAGTAGGGTGTTTGTCCCAGGGAATGGATGGAGTGGGGTAGTCTGCAGGTGGGTTGCCTAGCTTATCTTCTGGTAGGTGTGGTCTGTGGTTGGGCAGTGGGTATCTATCAAAGAGAAATGGGGAGGAGGTGAAGTTAACAGGCTATCTTGTAGGAGTATGAAAGACAGTAGTGATGAGAACAGTGTTGACTGTGGTCAAGCAAAGCTACTGAGGGCAAGTGTGTGGCAGGGGAGTCCCTGAATGGTTGCCTAGAAAGGCCATTGTGTGAAGCTGTAAAGCTGTAACCTAGATTGTTTTGGAGACCCCAAGCTGTTGGAGATGTCAGAGCTGTGGGATACTGTAGCAGGAATCTTAGAGGGTCTTATTAATAAAATCAAACCTGAGGCCAGATATTGGGGTGAACACTGGAAGATCAGAGAAGCAGAACAAGCCACAGCTTCCTCACCTCGCCAATTCCTCAACTGATCCTGTTTCCTCAGACTGGAGGCCTCTAGGTCCTCATCCCGAATGAATCTCAGCTGAACTGTGCTGCTCCAAAGCCTGAAAGCTTAACCAGCCAAATGCTTCTAGTTTCTAGTCCTCACGCCTTATATATCTTTCTGCTTTCTGCCTCACTCCCTGGGATTAAAGGCTCACTTTCTGGGATTAAAGGCATGAGTCACCATGCCTGGCTGTTTCCAATGTGGCCTTGAACTGACAGAGATCCAGAGGGATTTCTGCCTCTGGAATGCTAGGATTAAAGGCGTAAGTGCCACCATTTTCTAGCCTCTGAATCTAGTGGCTGTCCCGTTCTCTGACCCCAGATAAGTTTATTAGGGTGCACAATATTTTGGGGAACACAATACCAGAACAGGATACCTGCCAAGGAGAGTTGCAGACGTATGGAACCAGCTCAAGGAAGAGAAGTGTGTTGCGTCCAACAAAACTGGAAGGAGTGGGAAAGAAGATTTGACATTGGTCATAGAGATACAGATTTTGGAGTTTGCTCTGCTGCTTAATGGTCTTGCTTTGGTCCAGTATTTCCTCACTCTTCCCCCTTTCCTCCTTTTTGTAATGGTAATGTACATTCTGTAACATTGTATATGTGATCTGAGTCTTGATTTTACAGGGAGTTACAGTTAAGAGATTGCCTTGAGTCTCAGAAAAGACTTTGGACTTTGAAAAGTGTTGAGACCGTGTACGACTATGGGGACCTTTGAAGTTGGACTGAATGCATTTTTAATTATGATATGGCTATAAGCCTTTGGGGGCCAGGGAGTGGTATGTGGTAGTTTGAATGCCGATTGCTCCCAATAGGCTTATGGATTTGTGTATTTGGTTCCTAGTCTGTGGACATGTTTGGGAAGGATTAAGATGTGTAGCCTTGTTGGAGAAGATGTGTCCCCAGGGCTTTGAGGTTTCAAAATCCCACCCAGTCCCAGTCTTCCTCTATTTCTGCCTTCAACTTGTGGATCTGATGTGAGCTCTCCGCTACTGCTCAGTGCCAACTTGCCTTCTGCTGTGCTGCCTACCATGTAGACCATGGACCGCACCTCTTTTGAAACTGTAAGCAATACGCCAATTAAATCCTTCCATTTATAAGTTGCCTCGGTCATGGTGTCCCTTCACAGCAATAGAACAGTAACTGATGAAGTGGTTGTCTCCTCTTATAATAGGACTGACCCTAATAGGGTCAGGTGCTTTTATGTTTTTTCCCACAGGGACCAGTTTGCTAAGACCTCTGCCCCGTATTACCCCACCATCCTCTGTTGACTCATGTCTGGGTTAAGGAAGTTTGTCCAGTATGGTAGCCAATCAGGGTCTTCCCCAGCCACAAGCAGGAACTGTTTTTGCTATTTTCAAGTCAAACAGACTCATGACACTGCAAACACAGTTGCTGACAAGATGTCATGAGTCAATCATAAACTGATTCCTGTACAATAAGGGTCTATACCCAATCACTTCAAAGTACACTTAACCACAGCTGGGATTCCCCTAGCTGTGCTTAAAAGGAGACTGCCAGCTTCTCTTGGGGTCAACATTTTGCCACTTTGTCAGATTATTTGACCCCAGCATGCTGGAATTTTTTTTATTAAACACTCGTGCTGATTGTATAGTGACTGACAGTCTTTTATGGGACTTCTCATGGACCCTAACACCTAAGATACTAGTAAAAATGATCTAATTTAGTTAATTTATTTATTTTTGAAAATTTGAGATCACTCTCACTATAAATTGACCAGGCTGCAAGAATCCATCCGCCTTCCTCAACCTAAGTGCTGTGATTACAGATGTGCTAAATATCATGCCAATTTTTTTTAAAAAAATAAAAGTATTATTGAGAGTTTTATTCTAAGAATGGTTTTCAAATGAGTTAATTCCCTGTTCAGGACTTATATGGTAATGTCTTGAAATATTTCTGTTGTCCCTGCTTGTAGATGGTGTTCATAGAGTACAAGGCAGGGTGTATTAGGGATAAGATGAAGGTCATTTGGTGGCGGCGGTGGCGGTGGTGGTGGTGGTGGTGGTGGTGGTGGTGGTGGTGGTGGTGGTGTGTGTGGTTAGCGTGTATTGAGAGAGGAAACTGCTCTCATCTCAAAAGAATAAAAAGACTGTTGGTTCTGGTGTCAAATATGAGTGATCACAGCCCCCAAGCACAGCTTTAGGTTTTCCCAAATACCATGTTCCAATGAGGTAGCAATTTTATGAAGTTTTTATAGAAAGAAAACAAAGTATCATGATTGAAGACACTTTTTTTTTTCTCAAAAGAGGCATTAAGTCTGGTTTATTACTAAGATGTTGTACAACAAAAATAACCTTTATCTACCAACATGGTAAGTTTCAATCTCCAAAGTCAATTATAAATCGGAATATACAATATATATATATATATATATATATATACATATATATATATATATATAATACAGTGCATATCAGATAAAAATGTTGACACAAAACCCTTAACAGCCTATGAATAAACACTACACCAAGAATACAGAAACATGAAAAAGACTGAAAGTCTCATAGCAGTTTTAAGATAAATGACTGGTGCTCGCTTTGGCAGCACACATACTAAAATTGGAAAGATAATAGTAACTAGCATGGAGTGTGGATCAAGGTTGACATAAGACACAAAAATCTTTGAAGTAAACATTCAGATGCCTACAGAAGGAAGTAGAAAAATTTTGGGTTTTTGAGATCATGTAGCACAGCTGGTCTAAAACAGGATCCTCTTGCCTCAGCCTGTATAGTACTGAGATTACAGGTATGCATCATCACACCAGGCTATGGAAAATTTTTTCGAAAAAGGGCCAGGAAATAAATATCTTGGGTTCTGTAGACTAAGTAGCAAAATTTAATCCAAATATTTGTTTCCAACTTTTTAAAAACATAAAAACTAAACTTAGCTTGCATAAAACATGGTCCAAATGCCAGCTTGCTCAGTGTTGATCAGAATACAGTCTACCTCTGGGTACGCTGCACTGTAGTAATCACATCCACGTGAGGCCCATTGAGAAAAAACTGGACTTTTACTTGTACATATTCTTAGCTAAAACTGTCACTCTCAAAGTACAATGATATTACAAAGATAAACAGAGTGGTTGTACACTGCTGTGGCTGTGCTCCAATCACACAGGGCCTGGGTTCTGTCTTCAGCGCTGGAAAAATAAACCTGTGATGAGAGAGTGGGATGCACATTAGTGATGAGAAGAGCTGCCAGTGTGACTGAAGAAAAATGCAAGAAGTCATGGAGATGTGGGTAACGTCTGAGATGAACACTAGAAGGCCCTTCTGAGAAATTTTAGAAATCTATTGTTTGCAGTGGGATTTATTCCTGGGCCTTGCCCATATGAAGCAAGTGTTCTACTGCCGAGCCCCAAATTGAATGTCTTGATTTGGGGCCTAATGGCTGCAGGTGGGAAGACTTGATAAGACAAATCCAATGTGAAGGGAGGGAAAAGTTGACAGGGACAACAGAAGAGGAAACAGCTAAGGTGGGAGTGGTAAAGGCCAGAGACGAAGATAATCAAGATGACTTGACAGTTAAGAGCAGAAAGGAAACATAATGGCCACCAACATGCATGGCCAGACTTCATTGTTCTTAAAAAATGGACCACTTATAGTGATTTAAGTTTAAGGAAATTTATACACACCCACAGACGTTCAACTTTCTGAACTGGACTATTTACATTTTGTACATAGATCAAAACCAGAAACCCTTACTATTCACATATTTATACTTGTGGACTTCTGACAACATGAAGAGTTAGCCTGAGGTCCATGACATGTTGATTCTGAAGAATGATGTTACATACATCGAGAGTTCACAACAGTTATCTTGTCCCAGAACCAAAACCATCAGTTCTCTTAATCATGATTCCATATATATTTTACCCAAAGAACCAGTATGACAGTAGAATAAGGGATTCTCAGCAACTTATGGTATGTCTTACTGTGATGTCAAGGATTGATGAAAGATTTATATCCTATCTTTACTTCTTGTCAACTCTGTAATTCCCCCTGATTAAGGAAAAAAGTAAAGATGCTAGAGAAATTTTAGATGTTGGTAGCAATTCATACAATTACAAAGTATAGATCCACGGGACATCCTGATAAGGGATGGTTCTGCCCACTGCACACTGTCTCACAGAGTCTACTGGGTGAAAGAGAAGGATCATCTTCAACAGCATCCAACAAAAGGAGTTACTGTGTTTGCTTTGTACTTCTTTTAGGACATCTCATATCCTTTTTCTGCTTGAAAATAGGAGAATTTAAGAAACACAAGTCTGTGAAAGGGTCCCCTCTTCTTAGTTTCGAAGCGAGGGTCGGCTCTTTATAGTTTGTGATGGTGGTGCACCTGCGTTTAGGCAGAGGCACTGCTGGGCTGTCTTCATTCTTTTTTGGACAGAGAAAGTTTCCTGATTTTCACTACAGGGTGCAGCAGGATATTGGTGACATCCTTTAGGCTACGACCAGGTGACTCTTGATTCTTGGGTGGGATACCGGTAGTAGTTCTGGTTGGTGGTGCCTTCTCTCTATCTTTTTCATCTGTGTACTGAAGTCCTCTTTTAGGCCGAGGCCTGGTGATTCTGTCTGACTCTCTGGTGTGGTCTTGCAAGTGCTTGTAAGGAGGCAGGTAGAGGTCATCAGACTCATCCTCAGAGGCACTCAGTTCAAAAGCACTCTCTTCCAAGTCCCTGCTGTTGATTTCTCCACTGCAGCCATTGCTCATTTTTTGTCGGAAAGGGGAGAGGTGAACACAATCTTCGAGATTAAAATCATAAGCATCGCTGGAACTAATAGACCCATTCAATTTTGTGGGGTGTAAAGTCTGCTTATCTTTGCTTTTGTTGCCCTTACACCTCGATAAGGGTTTTGGTTTGCTCTCTGGTTGGCTCTTCTTTTTCGTGCACATTTATGCATACTTTTCGTTTGTTCAGGTTCAGATGGTAAAATGACTTCTTTTGTTTTCACATTCTTTTCTGGGCACGTCAGTCTCGGGGATAAGTTAATTTGGTCCGTGCTCCACAGACAAACATGTTGTTCTACATTTTCAAGTTTGTGCAGAGTTACAGTTGGGTCTCTACACCCACTTCTTCTAACTTCCAAAGACTGTCCCACCCAATGACTGGCTTCACAATACTCCAAAGCAGTGGAGCAACTTACATTACTAAAATCTTTAAGTGGCGACGGAAAGACACAGTTCTAGGTAAGACATCATTAGTAGACTCGACTTTACCTGAATCAAAATCACTCCCCAGTGTGTCTGGAGAAACAGTAGGACTTGGTTCTTTGGTTTGGAATAGCCAGTCATTTTCTTCAAGAGCAATTTGCTGTAAGGTCTTCGCAGACAAGTCCCCGATGGTGTTGTCACTACTGGAGACCACTTCTGAGGGACATCCTTTCTGGTTCTGATCAGTTTCTTCACTTTGTTGGGAAGTTAGCTTCTGTTTCACAGTATAGAGCTGACATGCAAGGTAGTAACATTCTCTTCTCAGCTGTAGGATGGTATCTTGGGCTTCTCTCATTTTGGATTTTTCATTTTCCAAAGCCAAAACTAACAACCTGTTGTTATCTTGGTAATTTTTCAGCAGTGTAGAAGTGTTAGTGGGTACTTGGCATGGTGCAACAATAAAGGACTTTCGTTTGCCAATCTCTGCCAAGTTTTTATTCCTTTTCTCTTTCATTCGCTTCTTAATGTCTTCAAGACTATCTTGAAAGGACTTTTTCTGACACCTTTCCTTAACCATCTTTGTCTTGGCTGCTCAAGTCCAGGCGAGCTTGTTCCTGAAGACACTTTTAAAGCACATTGGTGGAAACATTAGATAGCTTGGTCGCAGCAGAGCAGAACAGCCTGTGTTGTAGCCCTCAGATACTGTGGAATGACACTCAGCTTTTTGATTGGTACATCTGGTAGTTTACTAAGTTAATACAGCTCAGAAGATTTCACCTGACAACCACAAGGATTCAGGTCAGACACAAGGTGGAAAAAAGGAAGGCAAGAAGGAGGCTGCAGACAGCCTGAGGTAAACTTGAACGCTCTTGACCTGAGACACTGACAGATCCTTTTACTGCTCTCCACTTGGAATTTGTCTCTTTTATTGGGTGATGGAGGACAGGTAGGCTGACTTGACTTGGGGCACATGTTGTGATCCCCAAATTTGACAGCAAAATAGTGGGCACCATGGGACTAGGACACATTTTGGGGATGTATACCACTCACAGTGAGCTCATGAAGAGCAAAAATGGAAATTTCCAGCTACGGTTGGAGTCATTTTACTCCAGGGGCATTTCCCTGTTTTTCTATGTCAGCAACATCAGCTGTTTTTTTTACTCAGCTTAATGAAGCAGAAAAATGAGATTGGACTTTGTTTTAGATAAAATCTGACTCTAGACAAATCTCTTCCTCATCGGTACACCCCAGGCTTTGATGGCCTGTTTGCCTTTGGACTTTGTTTTAGTTTTTCAATTTTGGGGTTCATTTTATTTGGACTAGCTGCCATTTAATGACTGGCTTTGTCTTTCAGAGTCCTGCTGAATGATATTGGGTGTTACTGTAAACTACAGAAACACAGTGTCTATCGTGGTGAGGAAAGAGAGAACTCTGAAAGGCATTGGGAACCTGACCACCATGTGTCTTGTATGGATATGCTTTCAGGGCTGAGCATTTGGTGTAGTATAACTCATTGATGTGCTCTTCACTGGGAAGACTATTTTTCCCCTTCTCAGCATTCCTTAGCTGCCCGTAGGTCTTCGTTAGAGTTGAGTTATCCTGGGCTTTCCCTCTCAACTTTGGCATGTCTACTGTTGTCCTTGTTCCGCTCTTGCTTAGGCAGTCCTGTTTGTGGAACTTTATGGGCATAGCTCCTGACAATGACAGGAGACACAAACTCACAGAAACTCCCTTATCCTCTGGCTTTTAGAATTTTTCAGCCTCTCTTCCACAGTGATCCATGAGCCTTAGGTGTCAGAGTTGTTTTACAGAAGTATCCCCTGGCAAGGGCTCCAGAACTCTACAGTTTGATTGGTTGTGGTTTTCTGTAATGGTCTCAGTCTGTTGCTAACAGAAGTTTCCTTAATGGGGGGGACAGGGTGGGGTGAGGAGTGCACTTATATGTGGTTATTAGGACAAATATTTAGAGTAGTTAGAGGTTATACTGGCTTAGTAAAGCAAAAGATTTAAATTCTGCTCCAAGATCAATGACTTCACTTAGCTCTGGGTAGTTGGCTAGGTTTCCAGATCAGGGATTATTTCCCTCCTGATGAGTGGGTCTTTAGTCCAATTAGAAAGCTGTTGGTTACCACCCCAGTATGCATGGAAGGCAACCATTTTTAAAAGTTAAAATACGTAAGAAGGGATATAGCTGGTGTGCTAAGAGTGAAAAGAAAATGATACGAAATGCTTGACTCCAACCACAACAGACAAAAAGAATGAAAGAAAATGAAGAACAAAGCACAGGGCAATGAATAGAAAATAACAAGAAATGTGATGTATATTAATCAATTCTGTCAACAGTCACCCCAAATATCGACGGTCAGTGAACTGAAAGATTTCCAGAAAGGATCTAAAGACAAAGCTCAATTGTATGTGGTCTATAAGATGTCTCTTTATAATCTTAATGGTTGATTGATTGATTGATTGATTGATTGATTGATTGATTGATTGATTGCTAAGCTAGAGTTCAATTCTTCACGTATGTTAAGCAAACACTCTACCACTGGGATACACTACCTAACCCAAGAAATCACATAGACATATAGGGTGAATGTGTGTAGAAATATGTTCATGCTAGCAGTGACCAGAACCAAACAGGAGTATGTGTTTGAATTTCAGACACAGCAAACAATAAAGCAAGGAAAGTCATCCAGGATAGAGTTTTATATAAAGATAAAGGGGTGAATTTTACAATGAGATGTTAACAGTCCTTCACATACATACCTCACAACTAATCTTAAAATGCAAATCAAAGGCAATACACATTCATTCATTCATTCATTCATTCATTCATTCTTCTTCTTTTTCTTCTTCTTCTTCTTCTTCTTCTTCTTCTTCTTCTTCTTCTTCTTCTTCTTCTTCTTCTTCTT
>CABHPR010148948.1:0-12108 GCA_902168415.1 Peromyscus melanophrys | reverse complement strand
GAGAGAGAGAGAGAGAGAGAGAGAGAGAGAGAGAGAGAGAGAGAGAAGAGGGAAGCTTCAGAGAGACAGAGAGAGAGGGAGTGGGAGAAGGAGAGTGAGAGAGTATTGAGTATAGAATGAGGAATGTGATATAATGATTAGAGCAGATTTTGTTGTTATATGTATTGAAGATGGAGAAATCTGTCATAAGCCAATGGATATTAGAGGCCATTGGAAGCTGAACAAAAAGCCAAGGAAATATAATTTCTCCTTCAGTGTGTGTAGAAGGAGCCATCCTGCTGCTGACTTTTTATTGTAGCCACATTAGATAGATGACTGTCCCCTGCAACTGCAACTTAAGAGAGTAATCTGTCATCATAAGCCACTGTCTGTAGTTTATGTTTTCCATAACAGTAGGAAACTAATAAATGTATATAATCCTAAGAAAATAGAATTGAACTTCTTGTTTAATTTGGCGGAATTATGGGAATTTAATTAAAAATTAATCTGTTTCTCAAGAGTTGAGAAATACATAAAAAAACCCCACTAATCAGAAAAAATGATCTCTAAGTAGGACAAATTTTATCTCAAATACAGCTTTGTTGCAGACAATCACGGTGTCACATCCTCTGCAGTTTGCTAGCTGGAGTGTGACCTTAGATACATTACTGAACTTTTCTGAGATTATTATTTCATTTGAAGAAATGATAATTATTATCCATACTTCCCAGAGTTGTTTTTAGGATCCAGTATGTGAAAGGTGCAGAAGGAAAGGGAGAGAGCCCTGTCTGTTAAGGTCTTAGATCATGTCACACACCTAATACCCACAGAGGACAGGGCCAACAAGGAAACAGAAAAGACCTTCATGGTTATTGGTTTTAAATGAAGACCAGACAATGAAGCTACACAAGGACAAGGTCACCTGGAAGAGAAAGGTAACGAGACCTGGTAACAACTAGAATGGGGTGGAGAGAATGCACTCCACCAGAGATGGCATCCTTCATGAAAGAAGTAAATCTCCCTGAGATGGGGAGGCCACAAGCATAAGAAAGAAATATTTTTCTATAGGTTTGTTCTAGAATAGGGCTGAAACTCAGAGTGAGGTTGAACCGTGTTATTTCATTTCTGTAGAGTCCACAGCAGGAACATTATGTGAAACAGGGCTGAGTGTGCTCTTTCCAACTTTAATTCCAAAAGGGCCAGGGCAATAAATACTCAGAAACTGTGCTCAGACCTCAAGAAGAAACTCACTGGAATGCCTCTAAAGAAGCACCCTCATTTCTGCCTTCACCCCTGAACATTCCAACCATAACATTTGCTGGGAATGTGAGATCTCTCAGACTTCCAGATATCCCAGACTTCCAGAGTGATAAGCACTAGAACTTCCTAAGGAGGAAAGATGGAATTGTTGGAAGATGCTACACGCTAGGGAGTCACGTGTAGACTCTTAGGTTCAAACCTCCTCCTTTTCTATGACTCAAACTGGAGAATTTTCCAATATTAGAACAAGCTGTTCATGAATAAGGTTCATAAACCTTCACGTTACATGTCACTTCTCTGGAAGCCTTGGAATTCTCAGTCACTGTTTCCTATTTCCTAATCCTAGGATGAGCAGACATTTCCAAGAGAAGTTTCTGAAGGACCAGAAACTACCTCTCACACACTTGCACATAGAGAAGATGAGATAAGGGAGGAAAGCTCTCTGACTCAGCTGAGCTAGACAGCTGGGCAGCCTGTACTTCCAACATTATCATACATCTGGTTTCTTGAAAAAGAAAAGGGCATTTCCTCCTTGAACCGATGTTGGAGATTTCTTCCTGTTCTCCAGCTGTATAAAGGGAGTGAGTGGCCATCCTTTACCTCAAGCCACTGTCTGTCATCCAACATTACTGAAGCGACAAAAATCAGCATACTGCTCATCATGACCATATCTCTTCTCTGCTCTGTAGAGGGTAAGTTGTAGGTCACAGTGTTTGTAGGTGGGTGATATTGGTGACTACCTTTCTCCTTCAGTAGTGTATGCAGTCCCTCAAGCAGCATGAATGCTAGTCAGTAAGGGTGATGCTTCTAGTTGGGTAACAACTGTACTTATCCATGGTTCATGACTAAGCAAGTGTTATCTTCAACTATGGTCCTTAGCATTAGGGTATGGAGAGTAACCAACAGCCTTGGTAATAGTCTATAACGTTGGTGGAGGGGATTCCATGGAATACCTTTGTCTAAAGACTCAACAAGATGTAACCCATTTCTTGCAATGGAGGTAATCTAAATGTACCTTTAGATCAATGTACTTTTAGATTAACTTCCTGGACTATGTTTGGTTGGTCAGTTGCACAAGCATTGGACCAAAGAGACCTCTCCCTGACTCTATTCTTCAAAGAGACCTTGACACAACTCAGACTGACTTTGTCTTTCTTTACGTGCCTGGTCTCCTTCCTCTCTCGCCCCCATTGGTTCTTTTAGGAGGTGCCTCCTCGAGTCCCACAAAATAACCTGGCCTGCTGGACGGGTCACTTGGTCTGTATAATGTTACTTGTATATATATTTTTTTCAGAGCTAACCATTTGGTACTGGATAATCAGTTGACATGTTTCTCCCTCAGAAGACTATTTCTCTCACTCACTCTCAGAGATCCAAACTACTTCTAAACCAAACCACACATTATAAAGCCAGAGTGGTGGCACTGAGTGACAAGAGGTGGGATAAGAAACAGAATAGCAAACAGATGGAAAATAAAATGGTCAAAGCTAAATTCACAACAAGTAATGAAATAGATGTTTCCGTAGGCTTCCAATATTAATATCTTGACTACTACATTAATTTTAGAACTATAGAGACCTGAGTACTTGGTGGCAGCCAATCCAAGTGTAACAGAAATAGGCCAAACTGGAAGAGTAACTGGAGGTACATTAGACCATCTATGGGATGCACAGAGTGATATATGTTGCAAGAAACTCACTGTCTAGGGCTGGGAGCATAGCATGGTGATGGGGAACTCCACTGGCATATACAGACCTTGAGTTTGAACCCAGCACTAAGCAAACTAGTTTTACTTTTTAGGTAGTGCATCTGAACCTGAACATAATATGTGCTGAGGCCGTTTCTTAGCCTAGAAGAAAAGGCTGTATCTTTTGGATGCATGTTTTAGTCTTTGGAGAGACAGAGATGTTTTGCTTTTCTTTGGTTTCACTGTATCTCCCGAATGTCCTCACAGCTTCTTTCCCGTCTCCACCCACTTCTGAATGCTGTGGAGACTTCTATCTAGTGCTGCTTATTTGAGTGCACCTGGTCCCTATTCTTGCCTGATTAAGCATTTTGTCTCTCACCTGATGCCCATCTGGATTTTATTATCAAAATGTCTTCAATTTGAGGCCCCAAGAAATGGATGTTCGGGTCCTAACAGCATGTGCTGCATCCCAGGCTGTTCCTGGAACAATGTCCCGAGGATCTACGAAAAAAATCTAAGCTGGACAAGTTCTGTGGGGGTAAGTAACAGGGATAAGAAGAGTCAAGATAAATGGAGAACCAGATCATGACTATTGGCCAAGAATTCAATATAAATGCATCAAATTTTTAAAGTTGATTTTTAAATTTCTCCCCTCTACTCTCTCTCCTTTATCCTCTCCCCTCTTCCCTCCCTCCCTCCATCTCTGCTATGTTGTCTCTGTGTGAGGGAGGTGAGGCTGGTGTGAAGTTGAACTCCATACCCTTTGCAATGTACCTGTCCTTACTTATTTCTGTGCTACACCCCACTTTTTCTCTCCTCCTCCTCGTCTTCCTCCTCTTCCATCTCCTCCTCCTCCTCCTCCTCTTCTTCTTCTTCTTCTTCAAGAAACAGGATTTGAGGCAGTTCATTAAGGGAGAAAAGCTCCAAGAATGCTAGTGAGCTGAGGGAAGAGCGTGTGCTCCAGTGTCTTGGGCCACAAACCTCAAGACCCTTTACAGGACATTCATCTACTTCTGCTGTTGCTGCTGTGTTTATCCTACTCATGTAGTGTACACTATTTATGTAATTATTCTATTGATAAGGCAGATAGCATGATGAATTTTATATCCAGAATTAACCTGGTGATAAATCCCTTTTTATCAAAAGGGATTTAATAAATTTTTAATAACAATGTATTAAAATTAATAATCAAGTTTATAGACATTTTGATGGTACTTATTATAGCTATATTAACTAATGTTACTAAAATTTAGTTTTGTTTTCCTATAATTTTTTCGTGGTTTAAGAATGGGACCACTGCCGGGCGTTGGTGGCGCACGCCTTTAATCCCAGCACTCGGGAGGCAGAGGCAGGCGGATCTCTGTGAGTTCGAGGCCAGACTGGGCTACCAAGTGAGCTCCAGGAAAGGCGCAAAGCTACACAGAGAAACCCTGTCTCGCTTTGCGCCAAAAAAAAAAAAAAAAAAGAATGGGGCCACATTGTCCCTATAGAATGAGTTGGGAAGACTTCCCCACTTGTCTATACTTTTGAGTATTTGAAGGGTTGATGCTCATTTTTCATTAAGCATCTGGTGGAATCCACCAATGGAACTGTCTAAGGCTGAACTTTCTTTGTAGAAACTCTTTTGATTGTTAGTTGGGTATATTTACTTGTTGAAGATCTATTCAAATTTAAGCTTATTCTTGAGTAAATTTGGAAATTTCTTCTTTCAAGGAACATGTTTATTTCACCTAGTTATCTAATTTGTTTGTGTATGATTGTTGATCATATTCCTTTATAGTCCTTTCTGCTTCTTCAAGTCAGAAATAATATGCCATTCTTCATTCTCAAGGTTAGTAATTTTACGTTTCTCTCGCTCTTTCAGTGTCTTCATGAGCTGTGCTGGAAGTCTTTCAACACTGATTTATTCAAAGAACCAGAGTTTGCTTTCATTGACTTCTCAAGTTTGTTCATTTGTTTTTAATTATGTGCACATATATGGGGGTGTATGAAAAGGTTGTGCCTTTGGAGGCCAGAGGAGTACACTGGATCCCCTGAAGCTGTAGTTACAGAAGAATGTGAGCTACCCAACCTGGGTTCTGTAAGAACAGTGTGTGCATTTAATCAGTAAGCCATCACGTCCACCCCTACTGTTTTCCTATTTAATGTTTCATTTACTTCAGTTCAAATCTCTATCCTTATCTCCTTTTTGTTGGCCTGAGATCCACTTGTTTTTGTTTTTGTCATTTCTTTTTCATGGGTTTATTTTATTTTATTTTTCTTTTTTCTTTATTAAGAAATTTTCTACTCACTCCTCATGCTATTCACAGACCCCCCCCTCCTCCCACCCTCAGCCCTCTTTCCCAAGCCACCCCGCATCCCCACATCCCCCAAATTGAGATCTCCCATGGGGAGTCAGCAGAGCCCAGCTCACTGAGCCTAGGCAGGTCCAAGCCCCTTCTCACTGCACCAAGGCTGTGCAAGGTGTCACACCACAGGCATTGGATTCCCAGAAGCCTAGATCCCGATCCCCCTGCCTGGGTGCCCCCCAAACAGTTCGAGCCAAACAACCATCTTCCATGTCCAGAAGGCCTAGTCCAGTCCCATGGGGGCTCCACAGCCACCAGTCGACAGTTCATGGGCTTCCACTAGTGTGGCTGGTCATCTCTGCACGTCCTCCCATCATGATCTCGACATCCCTCGCCTGCAGTATCTCTCCTCTCTCTCATCAATTGGATTCCCGGAATTTTTGTCATTTCTTAAGGTAAAACAAAGGTTATTTGTCTGATAAATTTCTTCTTTGATCACAACCTAAAGTTAAAGACTAAAGGAATTCAGAGCAATTCTAATAAAGAACGTTAATGAAGACACTGAAATTATGGGAAGGAGACAAAGAGAAACTCACAAGACAACTGCTGGCCACCTGTGCAGAGGTGTCTGGGTGTGGCCTCCCCTTCCTATTGAACTACCACGGAAAACAGTAGAGGACCCCCGTTTCTCCTTAACTAAGGCCACTGAACTTACATGGAAACAGTGGAGGAGCCCCCCATTTCTCCTTAACTAAGGCCACTGAACTTACCACGGGAAACAGTGGAGGAGCCCCCCGTTTCTCCTTAACTAAGGCCACCTTTAGAAATTGTTCTCAGGAGACATCCAGGTTTATTGGTACATTCTATTGGAAAATTCAGATAATTTCATTTAATCCTTATGTTATCATAGGAACAATAAATAAATTATTGTTGTTTTTTTCACCTTTGGAATCCAGACCTCCCTCCCTAGCCATTTCACTGTCATTAATATCTTCCTCTGTCCTCAGCACAAGGGGAACTCTGTGGAAGTGGAGATGATGGACAATTCTGGGGTTCCTGACAGTCTGAGCACTGGGTAGTCTCATGACCGAAGAAAGTGCACGTGAATGATCCCCAAAGACACGAGCGTGTTCTTTCTTGAATAGGTACATATTATCTAGATGATTTCTGTCCCGCGTATCATCCATGAAGGTAGAAACTTAGTTTTGTTTTGGTTTTGTTCTTTGTTTTTTCCTTGTTGCACAAAGCTGTGTTCTTTGCTTAGCTGAGACAATGAGATAGGCTGTTCTTACCTGACCACTACTTCAAACCCTGATGGGGAAGAAGTTGTTCTTTCCCCTGGGTCATCAGTAGATATCCTTGGGCACTGGGCAGATTACAACAATCTGAGGCCTTGCATTGGAACAACACCTGAGGCTCTTTCTCTTCCCTCCATGATCTCTCAGGCAACCTGTCCACACTGAGATCCTGTTCCTCCATCTGCCACTCACCACCAGCCTCATTGAACTATTCAACAAGGTCACTATGTGAAGACATTTCCACCACCAACGAAACTATGCTTTTTCTATACCTTATGAAGAATACATTTATTTTTATTAGGTATCTGTGTATGTGCACAATGTGTTTGTGTGTGTGTGTGTGTGTGTGTGTGTGTGTGTGTGTGTGTGTGTGCATGCATGCATGCTACAGCATGTAGACGTCAGAGAGCAACTTTATGGAGTCAGTTCTCTTCCCTCCTTCCACTTCCACCTTTATATGAGTTCCAGGGATTGAACCCATGGCACAAGGCTCATCGGGCAAGTCCCTTTAACCACTGAGCCATCTCACTATCCCTAGATCTATTTAATAACAAACAAACAAACAACAAGAGCAATAAAAAAACAACCGTCTGTCAATGGAAGAATGGTTAATGAAAAATATAGTAAGTAAACACAATGAAATTTTATTCCACTGTAAGGAAAAACAAAACTATGAAACTTGCAGGTAAATAGATGGAACTGGAAAAATTATCCTGAGCAAGGCAACTCAAGCCTGAAAGACAAACCTGCGTACTCTCTTTCACATGCAGATCCCAGCGTCCATCCTTTATGTTTGTAAGTTTAACTTGTAAAACTTGTAGAAGGCAGGAAATGGGCCTGCAGTTAAGAGCACATACTGCTTTTAAAGAGGACCTGAATTTGTTCCCCAGTACCCATATCAAGCAGCTCAGAAACACAACCACAAGCTCCAGGGAATTCAACACCCTCTTCTAACCTCCACAGGCACCTGCACTCACATACACACCTATGCATAATTAAAAATAAAATAAATATTTTTAAAAACAATCCAGGAAACTAGTTGAGGATCATTAGAGCAAAAAAATGTCTCAAGGGAGGTGGAACCGCAGAATGTAGGTGATATGAAGACAGAGAACAGAGAATACTGGCAAGCGGGAAATGTTAACCAGGTGTGAGAGTAGAGCAATGAGGAAGGGAAGTAAATGAGAAGGTATAGTTAATCAAAATGATGTGTGCATTGAGAAGCCACGTGGAAAGTTGATAGTTGGCAAGAAAACTAAAAAGTATGAGAGTTACGACTATGATGATCCAGTGCTCGCCCTAGACACATAGTACAGCTAGTGGAATCATGGTCTCATAGCAGCAGTAGATAGCTGTGACAGGCCTGCACAAGGCTGCCTCTGGCAGCAACCCACCACAGAGCAGGAAGTGGCCCATGTGCTCCCACCCTTCCAAGCTGTGGGCTGCTAATGGACTCTGAGGGAAGGACAGCCATTGTCTTCAAGTTCTGAGCCCAGGGGTGAGACCAGCATGTTCCAGTGGATAGTTCCAAACCAATGAAAACACATGGCCCTGGCTGAATTCAGTGGGTCCCAAAACAAAGCAAAAAGACCTGAATATGGGAAAGGGATTTGTAGAAAGGGTAGGAATAATAAGGGCCACAGGGGGACAAGAGAGGGTAAGGGTGACAGTAATAAGAATACACTACAGCCAGGTGGTGGTGGCACGTGCCTTTAATGCCAGCCTCAGGAGGCAGAGGCAGGCAGATCTCTGTGAGTGTGAGGCTAGACTGGCCAACAAAGCAAGTTCCAGGACAGCCAGAGCTGTTACACAGAGAAATCCTGTCTCAACGACCAAAAAAAGGAAAAGAAAAGAAAAAGAATGCCCTACTTATGTATGTATGAAAATACATACATACATATATACACATGCATATTTGCCAAATAAATTTAACAAAAGATTTTAATATGGCAATTCTATTATTTTACTTACTTATTTCCATTATTTATTTCTTCTGTTGGGGAGAGGAGAGCTTGCATGTCCCACTGCATAGTTGTATTAGGAGACAGCTTGCAGGGGTCAGTTCTATATGTCTGCCATGTGGACTCTGAGGCTTGAACTCAGGTCAACAGGCTTGACAGCAAGCACCTTACCCATGAAGCCATCTTAGTAGTTCCTTGGATCCATCTTTCAAATACGGGTGAGATATGCCAAAAACAGGTAGATAGATCTGTTTCTTCCCCCGGTGTGAGAATCTATTAACTAACAATAAATTCAGAAACTACATCCATTTTCATGGCTTTAATTCACCAAGTACCCCTGAGTTCACTTGGCTATTGTCAATAACATTTTTTATTCTAATCTTAATTACTAACATTAACTACCTGATCATGCATGATATCTCTCTCTCTCTCTCTCTCTCTCTCTCTCTCTCTCTCTCTCTCTCTCTCTCTCTCTCTCTCTTTCTCTCTCTTCCTACCTCTCTCTCTCTCCTTACCTTCCTCCCTCCCCTTCTCTCTCTTTGTGTGTGTCTGTATATGTGTGTTACCTCCCTCCCTTCCTCCCCACCTTGTGTGTGTGTGTGTGTGTGTGTGTGTGTGTGTGTGTGTGTGTGTGCGCGTGCGCGCGCGCTGCAGGATGGCTCTAAAAGGGTTAGAAACTCTTAATGATCAAAGGGGTTGTACTGAAGACAGCAGCAAAGAGCAGAGGCACCAAAGGAAAAATCTTTGTAGGAGACCAGATAAGGACTTATACTGGTCAGGCATGTTAGTACATGTATGTGCACAGAAGTGTTTAACACATGGATGCTAAATGATGAGACTTTAAGGCCTTAATAGGAGAGAGTTAGGTGCTCCCAGGGACACAGTCACCTGGTGTGTATCAGAAATCCTGAGAGGTGGAATAAATCAAGTCCAGGACTTGGGTGTCTGGAGTTTTGGTTATTTTTATGAAGCATGATGAAAGAGCTGCAGGCATTTTGGTAGAAGAGCATATAAGTAGAAAAGTAGAATTTTAAAAATTAGGACAATATTTGTATTTTGTGTCCTGTGCACCTCACATAGGACAAATCTATGAAGAAGTATGCATGGAAATTCTGTCTGGGTATTTCTATAAGGTATGGATCAGAAACTGAGAGTATGTATCTAGGTAAATCTGCTTGGTTAGTCATGAGGGGGTCTGTGTTTGGGATAACTAAAAAAATAAGACTTAATTGGAATAGGAAGTGGTTCCTATTTTGGAAAAATAACATGCATTATTATTGCCTCTGTTACATATATGTTGTTTGGATGATATTTGATAGATTCCTAGGAGAGTAGAAATCCGTGACACATGAGACTTGGTGTAACGAATGCAGATCCTGGACTACAGAACATACACAGGGCTCTGTTGTTATGACTACTAGTGTCATTGCCAACCAATTGTTGCTTTTCCAAGTGGTTCCCAGGGATTGAACCCAGGTCACCAGACTGGACAGCAGGTACCTGCTGAGTCATCTCACTGGTTCCACATGTTTTATTTTTGATCTTTGATTTATTTTATTTTTACCATATCCCATTACTTTTGTTGCCTTCCCACTCCTTCTAGGGCATGTCTCCACAACAGGTCCTCACCTCTTTTTATGTCTCTTTTTTCTTATAAACCACTGAATTTAATTTGGTTCACTTTCATGAGCATGAGTATTGGGTTATTTGCTGGAGTATAGAGAACATTAGCTAGGTCACTTGAGAAAAATAACTCCCTACCTTATAGCATGTTAAAAGCCAATAGTTCCTCAGACAGGCATGGGACCTCATAATCCCTTCCCTAGTCCATGATGGAATATGGAGTTGCTTGATACTGTGCAGGTCTTAGGCCAGTACACACAGATGATGAGAGTTCTTGAGTCATTACTGACCATGCCATCTCCAGGAGACAGCGTTTCACAGTACTCCTCCCCATCCTCCAACTCCGACAATCCTTTACCTCCTCTTCCACAGTGCTCCCTGAGTACTATGGGAATGGTGATGGAAACATCCCATTCAGGGCTGAGCTCTCAAGAGTCACTTACTCCTAGCACTTTGATCAGCTACAAGTCTCTGCATTAACCACCAACCACTGTAGAGGGAAGCTTCTCTGGTCAAGGTCAAGGACAATGCTAATCCTTGACTATATACATAAATATTGACAGAGTAGTTTGACAACTCCATTTAGAAAAAAAAAATAGTAGTAGGTTCTCCATTAAGGCCTCTGATCCTTTGAGACATGGGATTTTGTCTAGTTTCATAGTACCAGGCATGAAGTTACCTGCAGTGAAGCAGTCTTTAGAACTAATCAAAAGCAGTTGCTTTACCCACATAACCTTTTTTGCTCTATTGCACCATTGAGCACATCTGCCCGACATGTCAGTGCTGTAGCACACAGGGTTGACCAGTAGGTAAAACAAGTGATGAATATTACCCCAGAAGCCTGCAGACCATTTCTGGCACTATGAACATCAGTCACCATGAAGCAAGTTTTCAGGTCAGTTCCAGTTTGATTTCTTCATGTCCTATAACTGAAGCATGTTGTATCTTCAGCAATAAGGTCTTCCTATCCAGTTCTGATAGGGAACCAGGACTGGTAGCAATGGCCTGTGTTGTTTTGGGAAGCTCTTGGATCTTCTTAACCAATAACTCAGAGGAAGTTACCCCACACCTAGCACTGAGATTTTCTTTTTTGACAACCCATCTCCTCTGGGAAGCATTATCCACTCATGCATTGTACTTTTGTTTAAATTCCTTTTTAAAATTGTATTTTTAATTAGCTTAAAAAGTAATGAGTTTCCATTTTAAATATATATATTTGGTTTTTTGAGACAGGGTTTCTCTGTGTAGCTTTGCGCCTTCCCTGGATCTCACTCTGTTAACCAGGCTGGCCTCAAACTCACAGAGATCCACCTCCCAAGTGCTAGGATTAAAGGTGAGTGCCAACACCACCCGGCTCCATTTTAATTATATTTTTAATTTGCTTATAAAGTAGTGGATTTCCATAAGAATTTATTCACGACAGCATACAGAACATCCCACAGCACCCAGCCATGGAGTAAGAGTAAGATTTACAGAAGAGGAACAGGGCCACAAAGAAAGACGTCAAAAAAGGTATATAGAAAAAGAGAAAGATAAAAGCTCAGAGACAAAAGATAGATGGATTAATTTAAGTTAGGAAAAGCTGGCTAGAGCATCAGAGTTTCTTTGCCTTCCTCGGGAATCTGCGGTTTGGATCGATCCTTCCCGCGCGGTCTCCCCAGGCCTGCGGGTGAGCAGATCGCCAGGCACCAGGTGAGAGGCACGGTACCAGCGGAGTGGTCGTAGTGAGCACAGGGAAGGAGCAGCGGCCGGGGACTCCCCGGGTGACCCTTTGGGGTGTGACAGAGCTGGGTGAACGCAAGAAGAGGAGCTACAAGGTTCAGGGACGCCCATACCCGCACAGTGGATGTTAATCACCTTGCTGATTGCTTCTCAATTGGGAACTAGTGGAGAGAGCAGTGTGGGGCAGGCGCACCCTGCGGGACCTGGGCTCCGCGGCAGGGATCTGTGCAGCTGTGGCTACAGAGGCAACGAGGGAGGACGCCGGGGTGCTCGCCGGAACCTGAAGGATC
>CABHPR010148945.1:3498-26994 GCA_902168415.1 Peromyscus melanophrys | reverse complement strand
TCCAGTAACATTACCAAATGCCAAAGTTAAAAATGCTGTGGATATTGAATGAAAAAAATATTCTTGAAAAACTATCTTAGTGGGCTAAAGATAGGTTTCAGCAGTTAAGAACACTGGCTGCTCTTCCAGGGTACCTGGTTAAATTTCCACCACAGGTGTGGTAGCTCACAGATATCTGTAACTCCAGTTCTAAAATATCCAACACCTTCTTCTGGCTTCCACATATTTCAGACACTTACTGGTAGACAAAATACTCAAATACATAAAATAAAATTAAATTTAACATAATTTTCTTGTTTATTTAAAAAACTATCTTAAAGTACCTGCATTTATGATTTATTACTGTGATATAGAGATCACATTGATGAAAAGCAGCCATTTAATCATGGTATCAACATAATTTATTCAGTTTTCCCCTCCCATTTCTTTTCACACTATGGGACAAACTGTCATATGGACTTACCAAAGTTTCTAGTGCCTAATATTTTGCAATATAATATAATCAAAAGCTTGTGTATCTATAGTATTATTTTATTAAATAATATATATATATATCCAGGTAAAATTGGGATATAGTGGATCATGATTAATGTGCTTTTAACACAGTGCTTGAGAAAATGTAAATAAAATATTTTCATTTTCAAAGAGCTGTGGGAAATGAAGAGTAGATGACATAATGTTTCTAAGAGGAGGTTTCTGTGGGTGACATCAGTTTGTGTACCATCTTGCTCACAATTGAATTAGATAAACTTAAGTGTCTAAAGGGATTTTGGCTTGTCCAAGGAAGAAGGACACTACTAGAAAAAGCTTCTAATTGAGCTTTGGCAATGTATATACTTTCCTTAAATTTCTGGTTGCAGTTCTTTGTTCAGGAACTGAGGTCTTATGAGCCAGTCCATGTTAGAGTGCTGTTTGTTGTTCTCCTTTTTCAGGTTATGTTTAGACAGCCACATTGGTGAGACGTATTAGGTGTAGATTCTGACCTAGACACCTAAGAAATACTGAGAACAGGAGAAATAATCTTCCTCAAGAAAAGCATGCCAATTGGTTATGCAATAGTAAATGGTCAGACCTGAAACTGGATAAACATGAGCAACATCATACGGTCTGATCAGATCGTACTTATGTATTTAGGATTACATAAATATAATACTTACATATGTATACATATCCTTATATTTATATATACATGTCTTGCATCCACATGTGCATGTGTATATATTATACCTACATATACACATATACTTGTAAATATCTATACATATATTTGCACACACACATACATACATATATATGCTACAACAATTTACAAAGTGACCATGAACTTGAAAGAAAGCAAGAAATGTGTGGGAGGGTTTGGAGGGGGAAAGGGAAGTGGGAAATGTAATAATTCTATTATAATCTCCTACAAATTGATCCTTTTATTAAATAATGCATTTAAACTAAACTCTTAATAGCAGGCATGGTTATCCTTGGAACATTTGCTGAGATAATCTTTAAGAAATGTGATGAAGTAGATGGGCTCCAAATGCTGAGGGAAACTTCCAGTCTTCTTAGGAGTTACCCCTTCCACCCACATTGATGCACTGATTCTTTTTTTTTCTCATTTTTCTTTATTAAGAAATTTTCTACTCACTCCACATACTATACACAAATCACCCCCTCCCTCCACCCACCCCCCCCACCCCTCTTTCCCAAACCACACCATGTCCCCACATTCCCCAAATCGAGGTCTCCCATGGGGAGTGAGCAGAGCCCAGCACATTGAGCCTAGGCAGGCCCAAGCTCCTTCTCATTGCACCAAGGCTGGATGCACTGATTCTTTACATTTATCTGAGACATGAACCTTGAGCAATAATGCACCAACCCTCCCAGGCTTAAAATATTCTTTCTGATCCTCTTATCTTAAATACAAGGCCTTTCTTGAGTGACCATTTTCTCTCAAGTCATCCCCTTGTTGTGGTAGGGACAAAATGAACCTCAAGTGTTCATGTGTGCTCTCCTTGAATGATTAAGGATGTGTTAAGTGCCCTAAGGTACATTTGGATTGGAATTCTATTAACCGTCAAGTCATTAAATATTTAGAATCATCCTTGAACAATGTTCCTCACTGAGCTTTAAATTTGAAATGCAGAAATCAACTCTTTGATTCATTCTAAGGAATATATCTCAGTTTCTGTGTGGGTTGCTAGCTCAATCCTACCTCCACCAAATCCCCAGCCTAACTATTGTATGAATGGCAGCCTTCTGTCATGTACCTTTCATGTTCCTACACACCACACCAACCAGGGCTCAACAGTCAGAATCATACCTCCCTCCAGAAGGTGAGGGAAATACATACATTTTTTGTTATCCCTTATTCATCCAAATTCTGTAGCTGAAAGTTCTCCTGTGTCCCACCTAGTCTGCAGCCACTCAGACCCAAGGAAACACACAGAGGCTTGTATTAATTAAAACTGTTCAGCCATTAGCTCAAGCTAACTACTGACTAGATCTTACACTTAAACTTAGCCCATTTTTCTTAATCTATATGTTGCCACATGTTCTGTGGCTTTACCTGTGTGCCATCACATGCTGCTCCCTAGATGGTGGGCTGGCATCTCCTGACTCAGCCTTCTTATTCCCAGAATTCTGCTTGTCTGCTTATCCTGCCTATATTTTCTGCCTGGCTACTGGCCAATCAGCATTTTATTAAACCAGTGTACAAAAGCATTATCCCACAGCATTTCCCATTTTCTGTTTAATTAAAAAGGAAGGTTTACCTTAACATAGTAAAATTACATATAACAAACAAGAATTACAGTTACAATATCTAGTCTATTTGTATTTTGTAAAATTAAAGAAAATATTCTATCTATCCTATATTTGTGAGTCTGAAGTTTCATATCTACTTATCTTTTATCATAACTAAAGAAAATTATAATTATAACTTTCTAGTCTTCCACTACACCAAAGACCTCAGAAGGATATAATATTACCTAAGTAAACAGGAAGTGCATTGTAAGCAACTTCCAAAAATGACAGAGACAGCTGCCTGCCTGGACAGTTACCCAAAGCTCCTCTGCAACATTGGGGCATCCATCTTCTACCCACAGGCCTAGAATCTCTCAGTTGCTTCTTCCTGTGTCCTGTAGAATGGGTGGCAGTTTCTTCTGAGAAGCAGGACCCTTAAGGACCATCTTGCCTTATAAAGTTCAGTGATCACGTTCCTATGAGACCTGCATGTCCAGTTTATACAACATATTATCAAACAGTCTACACAAGGGCATGTTTTTTGCCCAGTGCCAAACTTTTCCCACAAAGAAAGCAAACACCATAATGAGTTTCTTCAAAACCCTTTATCTTCTCTGAAGTAAATTGGTCTTGCTGGGAGCAGACATGTCTCAATGTCAAGAAAGTTATAGTCCTTAAGATATTTTAAATGCCATATTCCATAGGTCTTTGAAGTGTTTGAAGATTACCTATCTAATTGAATTATATCTATATAAACCTAGAAAACTTAACATGACTATAAGTTTGACTATCATAGAAGACTAATTATTAATCTGTATTTCTAATTATTTATTACAATTTAAATGAGCTGCAGAAGCATAATACCTTAAGCAAGAGTAGAAATATACATACAGTATAACAAAATTGACTTTAAATTTGTATCAATAAACTAAAATCTATAGCAAATTAAAACAAGTGGTTCTTTAAAAGGTGATTCAATAATCTGCCCTTTCATCCTATCAAATCTATATCCTATCCCACATATTTCTTTAGAAAGAGATTATATTTATAATTAACCTGATTTGAATAAAAATAAACATTTATAAACAGTATTTTGGAAATTTGGGCAAAGCTTCTCATACTACTTCCTGCTGATAGGGGCACTGATAATCTTATGGGGATCCTGAAAAAAATAAGAATTATGGTCAAGTCCTGACTGGAGTAGTCTGTGAGGCTGCATTGTCTCAGCCAGTTGCTTTGAAGCTGTTTTCGATGTTGGGCCACAGCTGTCATTACAGACCTTTCAAGGGTCTTGGTTGATCCATCCATATTAGCCTGGAAACAATTCAAAGGTTCTCATCTTCTGTGGAAACAAAAGCAGAACTTCCTTTCAAAAGCAATGCATCCTTAGACATATATTTTGAAATTGAGATACCTTTAAAATATACATATTGATTTAACTCAGCAGTTTTTACAATCAAATAACTTTCCGCAGTTAAAAAATATCAAAGACAACACAATCCAGATTCTCTGTGTAATATCAATCTTTATGTGGCTTATTTTTATACTACCTTTACTGTCTCTTTAAAGACTTTACTTTTTAAAACTATTTCTTTTTATAACTATCTATCTTCATTTTCTTCTCTCTTCCAAGCCTACATACATTTTTACACACACTGTAAACCATTTAAAGTCTAATTCTATCTGAATCTGCCTTATTGTGAATCCATTGCTTTAAACCTTAGTGGCTAGTACTAAAGCAGAAGCCTTGGCTGCTGACTCTGCCCACTCAGCTTTTTTTAAAATTTTTTTTATTTTATTTATTTTTTATTTTTTAATTTTTTTGTATTACATTGTTAAGTTAATGGTATAAGTACAATATCTTGAACAAGATTAGAAAGCTTTTCAACATGGGGAGATAATTCACTTCCAGCTCTGGGAGCCACGCTGTCCACTGACTCTGCTAGGCTGTGGGTCCATGCCTCATCCATCTGCTTGTAGCTCAGAAACCTCTTCTAATTTTTTTTATATTAGCAAAAGCTAAATCCACCACACATCAGTGTACTGTTCAGCTTAGAGATGCCTCTGTGTACCAGGGCAGGATTCCATCATGCTGCATGTCAAGCCCACATACTGTGAACCAAGCATAGAGTAGCTCACCCACCATAGAGTAGTTCAAGCCCACAGTCTGCAGCTGGCCTGAGAGACACACTAGGAAGCTGTTTTTAGCTCCCTTTTAGATTCTTTTTTAAAGCCTTCTTGGCTTTTAGGTAGAAACTGTTGCCACTATGTCTGGGTGCCAATTGTAGCTGAAGTTTTCCTTGTCCCACTTGGCTCAAAGTCAGAACAAATCTCTCTCACCCACCAGTCCCACAGCTGCTTGGATTCAAATAAACACACAGAGGCTTATACACATTATAATAGCTTGGCCATTAGCTCATGCTTATTACTAGCTCTTATACATAAATTTCACCCATTTCTGTTAATCTATATGTTGTCACATGTTCCATGGCTTTACCTGTGTGCCATTACATGCTGCTCCCTGGATGGCAGGCTGGCTCAGCCTTCCTCTTCCCAGAATTCTCCTTGTCTGCTTATCCCACCTATACTTCATGCCTGACTACTGGCCAATAAGCATTTTATTAAACCAGTGTAGAAAAGCATTATCCCACAGCAGAGGGATACTTAGCTCTTGGTCAGTTTAGCTGAACAATATCCAATTCTCATCTAGAGTCTGTGGACTCATTGTAAGGTGTGTTGCACCACATTTAAAGTACATAGCTCTGGAGTGATTCTCAAATCCAGTAAGATAGCATTTTGTTAAATAACAGAAGTGTCACTGCTGTGTAGGTTGACACATGTCACTAGTCAGTTCATCCTGGTAGACTGTTGGCTTCCTGTAAGTGTGAGATCATCAATGTCCTCTCTCTCCCAGGAAACTTCATAGCATCTTACAGAACTATCAAAGCTACACAGCCATATAATAGCTTCCAGCTCATTTCAACCTTCATTTCCCTATATTGTGCAATCAAAGTACATGGTATCATCATTAATGTGGCTGTATCATCTAGATTTTGTGGACAGGAGACAAGCTATATATTGTTTGGTGACTTCTGTGCCCCCCTTCACCAACAAATCACAGTGATGTAGTCATGCCTGCATTAGAGTTTTGTATAATAATGTAGCTCTGGGGACAGCATTTTCCAGGTATACCTGATATTGCCATTAAAACATTTTTTTTAAATTTAATAAATTATATTTTTGTGGAGTACAAGATCTTGTGGTTCCTTCATATCTATAGCACATTTTATTGCGTTGGTTTCTATATAGTGTACTTCTTGAGTTCTTTGGGTATTCTAAATATCAGTCATCTGTCAGATGAACAGCTGACAAAGAATTTTTCCCTTTCCATAAACTAGCTCTTCAGCCCATTGACTGTTCCCTTTGCTGTATAGAAGACTTTTAGTTT
Organism: Peromyscus melanophrys; assembly: GCA_902168415.1. Lineage (NCBI taxonomy): Eukaryota > Metazoa > Chordata > Mammalia > Rodentia > Cricetidae > Peromyscus > Peromyscus melanophrys. The sequence goes on along the minus strand of CABHPR010148945.1, from coordinate 20,813 downwards.
CAAAACATCCCATTTGTCAATTGTTGGCCTTATTTCTATGATGAAATTCAGAACAGGAGATCCAGATTTTAAGTCCATACAGACATACTCACTTGCATTCCTGTTTAGAACATTCTCACCTATGTTTGTATGTTGTAGAATATTTGCTAAATTCCACTTCTGGAAATTTCTGAGTTTCTAGAGTTACTTTCAGTCTTTTTGCTGTCTATGATGCATGTGTAGTTGATTTCAGTGTAAGGTGTGAGACAGGATTCTAGTTTCATTCTTCTATATATGGAAATACCCCTCCAATGTTTCATCACTATTTGTTGATATTTGTATTTCATCTTCTTTACAGTTGATGTGTGTGTGTGCTTATGTGTGTGTGTGTGTGTTTGTGTTTGTGTGTGTGTGTGTGTTTTTGTGTGTGTGTGTGTGTGTGTTTGTGTTTGTGTGTGTGTGTGTGTGTGTGTGTGTGTGTGTGTGTGTACAAATGTGTTTAAAACATAAAAAGAAACAAAGTGGGTATATTTGTGTGGACTTAAAATTTGGATCTTCTATTCTGTTTCATTGATGTACATGTGTATATTTTTGTCAGCACCATGCTGTTTCTATCATTATTGTTCCCTACTATAACTGAGATCATCTATGGAAGTGGATACAGTATTATTCTTTTTCTCAGCTTCTGTGTAACTTTTAAGATTGTTCCTTTTTCTCTAGCTATGAAGAATGACATTGGGATTGGAGTGAATCTACAAATCGCTTTTGATGGCATGGCAATTCTCACAACATTAATTCTACACACCCATGAGCATGGGGAGTCTTTCCAATTTTTAATGTTACTACTGTTTCTTTTCTGAAACAGTTAAGAAAATTTTAAATATCCACTTCAAAGTTCCATTGACAGTTGGTCTTCAAGAATGGACCATTTTAACATCTATTATCTTTGCATAATTTGAAAATTGCTTTAGTTTAATATTGACTTTTAGTCAGAATTATATAAAACAATTTCTATTTTTAACATTCATTATATATTTTATGGCTTAACATATACCATATTTTAAAGAATGTTCCCTGTATTAATGAGAATAATGTACATTATGAACCTGACAGATAAAGATACTTTTTCATTATCCATATATGAGTTGATTGACATCTAGGGTGTTTCTATGCCCTAGCTATTGTGAACTGAGCAACACTGAACACAGATGAGCATATGCCTCCTGGTAGGAAACAGAGTCCTTTGGGTATGTGTCCAGGAGTAGCATAGCTGGATCCTGTGGTAGATCTAATTCTAAGTTTTTCAGAAACTGCCAAAAGGATTTCCATAATGGCAGTACCAATTGCAACCCCACCAACAGAGTATGATTGCTTTCCATGCCCCACATCCTTGCCAGCATTTCATGTCTTTTTTTTCTTAAATAGTCATTCTGACTGGGATAAGATGAAATATCAAAGAAGTTTTAATTTGCATTTGTATGATGGCTAAGATTGGTGAATCCTTTTAAAATATCTTGTATCCATTTGCATTTCCTCTGACAATTTTCTGCACAGTTCTATGCTCTACTTTTTAACTGGTTTGTTTGTCATCTTGGTATTTGTTTTTATGAGTTCTATGTATATTATTGTCTTAGTTAAGGTTTCTATTGTAATGATGAACACCATGACCAAAGCAACTTGAGGAGAAAATGGTTTATTTCAGCTTACATCTCTCAGGTTACATTCAGTCACTGAGGGAATTCATGGCAGAAACTGAAGCAGTTAAGTACCTGGAGTTAGGAGTTGAAGCAGAAGCCACCGAGTAATCTGCTCACTAGCTAGCTCCTCATAGCTTGCTCAACCTATTTTCTTTTCTTTTCTTTTTTTGTTTGGAGCCTAGCATTTAATGACTGTGCCATCTCTCCAGCTCTCAGCCTCTATTCTTATAGCACCCAAGACCACCTGCCCAAGGGTGGCTCTACACATAGTGTCCTGGTCCCTCCCACATATATCATTATTCAAGACAATAACACAGTCTTGCCTATAGGCCAGTCTTATGGAGCCATTTTCTCAATTGTGGTTTCTTTTCAAGGAAAACTCTGGCTTGTATAAAGTAGACATAAAACTAGTCAACACAATTCTAGACACTAATCATCTGTCATACCTATCACTGGAAAATATTTTTTTCCATTCTTTAGGTTACCTCTTTAGTCAACTAACAAAATCTCATCCTTGTATTTCTCCACAGGTGTTGAAATATTATTTTCACATTGAAACCTCATTTGCACATAAAAAACTATACAGAGTGTTTTAAAGAATAAATTTACTTGGAATTACCAATTCTTAGGATTAAATCTCAAGATTTTCCATCAATTAGTTGATAAATATGATGTGAAATAACCAGACATGGAATATCTTTCAGAACAAAAAAGAATCAAGGAGTTATTCATGCAACAGGAGTGTGAGAAACACCTATGAATTTACTTGAAAGCTTTTAATACCATGAATGTTGTTACTTGAAACATTGGATTCCCTGGTGCTGTTCTGAAGTCAGAGCTCTCTGCCATGAAGTTATAGGCCAGCTAACTATGCTGTATTTAGGCCTCCTCAGGCAATCCTGTATTGTTCCTGAGTGTTGCAAATATACAGCCCACTGTGGCTAATTACAGAATTTTCAGAGTGTTGATTCTTGGGTTTATGTTTAAACTATGTATGTACAAACTTTGAAGTAACCTCAACACATTTCAGAAAAATAAAAAGAGTAACTCCATTGAGCCATAGAGAAAATGGAAAATGGGTAATTGCATTAATTATGCAGGAGCATGTGGGAATTTAATGATTAAATTGATTAAAGGAAAAATGGATATATAATTCTCTTTTATTTTAATAGAAGAATGGTTTATTGTGATCCATGTTGTAACAAGGCATCAAGGATTTTATTCAGACTTAAAGTGAAATGCAGGACAGGTAAAATGTAATAGAACAGAAGTTACTAAATGAAGTTTACTCAATAGATAATTTTAGGAGTTTCTGTTTGTCATCCAGAAGAAGGTGTTTTTTGCTGAGGGGTCCAATGTACATGATTTTCTATTTTTATTGATAGGCTTAACTCAATGCACATTTCTTTTTCCTGTGATGCAATTGATGGTAATCATATACATGGTAGATCATGTATAAGTTTAAGATAATGAACTGAACATTTTCCACAAAATGTTATTTTAAGGGCACCATTTATTGTGCAAAGTTAGTTGTAGGCTGGATTGGTTGATGTTCTCTACTTCATCATATCTCTCTGGCTTTACTTGGCCATACTGGAAGGTATTGTGAAGGCATGGGTTGGAATGGGTTGATAGCTCTGTTTGAAGAATGGTAAGCATGCAGCTTGATGAAGTTGTTCCACTCCCAGTTCTCTCTCTGTCTCCTACTTGCAGTTAAAGATCAAAGCTCTTAGCTACTTCTTCAGGGCCATATCTGTTTGCCTGCTGCCATGCTTCCTACCATACTGGACTTGGACTAACCTTCTAGAACCATGAGCCCCAAATACATACTTTCATTTATAAATTGATTTGGTTATGATGTTTTGTTATAACAATAGAAAAGTAACCAAGAAACTTGACCTCTCTGTAATCAGAAAAGTGAACAAGCACACAATGGAGGAAATCTTCCTCCCTTCCATGCGTATAATATGGGAATTCACACCCTAACTGAGGACCATGGGGTCAGGAAGCCATACTTTCAGTAAAAAATGGACTCTAGATTATGAGAAAGATCTCTTCCTGGTATGAATTTTTCTGAATTATTAAAGATTTAATTATTTTTAGTTTATGGGTACTGGTCTTTTCCCAGCATATTTGGTCATGTACCACAATGCCCTCAGAGGCCAGAAGAGGGGCTCAGATACACTGGAACTGAAGTTACAGACAGAAGCTAGCAGTCATCTGTGCTGGGAATCAAACACAGACCCTCTAAAAGAGAATTCAGTGCTCTTAAAAATTAAGCCAGCAATTCTCAACCTGTGTCTTATGACTCCTTTTGCAAACCTTATCACCAAAATTATTCACATCATGATTCATATCAGTAGCAAAATTACAGTTACAAAGTAGCAAGGAAAATAATTTTATGATTGTGTGTCAGCACAACATGAGGAACTTTAGTAAATGGTAGCAGCATTAGAAAGGTTGAGAACCACTGCACTTAGTCATCTCCCCAGCATGATTACTGCTATGAAAAGAAGGCGTGTGTGTGTGTGTGTGTGTGTGTGTGTGTGTGTGTGTGTGTGTGTATTGATATCTATGTTGTATTAATTTTAGCTGTTGCCAAAACTCTGCAAGTTAGCAAAAGTTATTTTTTCATGTGGGTCATGAGACATATTCCTGTTTTTAATGCTGGGACTAAGTTTCTCCGACAAAATACAAAAACATCACATGGACATTTAAATCCTGGCAAAGAGAAACACTCTCAGGAGCTGGAGACCCTAGAATAAGCAGTTGGGGCAGCCTAGGCTCTCACTTCTGCTTCCCTTGGTGGTTTATGTCATGACTTGAATCACTGTGGGAGGAATACTATAACCATGTTGACAGTAATAAGTTGCAATATCTTCAGCCTGCAGGCTGCTGATCTTTAGAGAATACTGTGTGCCAGAGCCACTGCCACTGAATCTTGATGGAACCCCATCTTCCAAGCTGTTTGCATCATAGATCAGGAGCTTAGGAGTTTTCCCTGGTTTCTGCTGATACCATGCCAAAGCACTGTAAATGTTCTCACTTGCTCGGCACGTGATGGTGACACTGTCTCCCAGAGATGCAGACAGGGAGGCCGGAGACTGGGTCATCTGGATTTCACATCTGGCACCTAGGAGTGGAAAATTGAAAACAAATTCCCACACAATTAATCCTGTTAGGTGAAGACTTTCCCAGAGACCTGTCAACACTGACCAGACTCAGCTGAACACATTTCCAAGGCTGTCTTCCTTACCTGTGAGCCAAAGCAGCAGCAACCCCAGGAGCTGAGTGGGGGCCCTCATGTCTGTGCTGTGACCTGTGTCAAGCTGACTCCAGCACAGGGTGTGACCTGACTTTGAAGAAGTCCTCAGGGCAGTGGGCTGTGCTCTGGGCATATGCAAATCAGCAATGGCTGGCAACGGTCACAGGCCTGGCCAAACCATTAAGTCATTACAGACCTGTTGACCTCTTATAAGAGAGAGTACAGGTTTATTTGTAGGAATGTGCTCTTTATTGGACAACAAAGAACAGCACCAGTCTGTGTATTGTACCTTATTTTAATTTCTATCATATTCAATGTAGAATTTTCTTGTTATATTTCCCTCCATTCCAGAAGCTTTTAGGTACAGTACAGTTCTAAAAAGTACATAAACAGTTACAGGGTCCTTTCATAGGTATTTGTAGATGTTATAATATGAAGTGTTTAGTCCATATACCATTACTTGCATGTATGTTTTCAGGGATGAACATTTGACACTGGACAATCGATTGTATGCTCCTCCCTGGAACAACATCTCTCCTATTTTCAGATTTACTCAGTTTCCTGTAATTCTTTCCTTAGAATTAAGACCTTGTGGGTTTTTGCCCATCCAGTTTGGTATGTTCTCCAGGGTCATCTTTGTTCAGCTGACATTTGAGTAGTCATGTTGGTGGGCTCCTATAGGTATAGCTTCTGATATTGCTCAGAGACACAGTCTTATGCAAACTCCCTGATCCTGTGGTTGTTAACATATTCCCACTCACTTTTCCAAAATGTTTCCTGAGCCTTAGTTATGGCAGCATTTTGTAGATGGATCCATGGAGAATGAGCTCCACCATATACATGTAACTTCTTGCTCACAATGATTCCCAGAAGAGTAATAAAATAATACATGGAGACATGGTTTGTAAGGAAGGACAGATTCTCACATAACTAATCAATATTTTCATGTAAACAGTCCCATTTTACTTGTTAATGACAGTCCAATTACTCAAGAACAAAGTAATAGGTTTTCTCCCCTTCCATCTGTGCATATGAGCTCTCATCCTAGATTAAACTTGGATTATATCTATGTCAATTGTTCCTGTGAGGCTTTAATTATTATCATGACTTCTGTCCCCTTTGAATACAAGTCATGGGCTTCAAGAAATCTGAGCTTTCTCACAGAAGCAATTATCCATGTCCTTGAATGTACAACGGTTACTAAACATTCATATGCTATGGGTTCAACATATCTTCCACACACTAAGAGGACATGTCTCTTAGTTTAGTTTTAGGGAAGAGGTACAAGCTCTATGGTCTGAGAAGCATGTAAGAAAGTGAAGGCAGAAGCTACACATTAGGAGTTATAGTCATAGTGAGATCCAGAGTGTTTCCCCATTGGGAAAAATAATATGAAGGACTTAGTATGATTTTTAATATGGGGTTGAAAAGGAAGAGTTTTACATGTGTAGGCAGCTATTCTATATGAGACAAAGGTTGGACAGAGTGAAAGTGAAACCCAGTCAGGGTCTGAAAATGATGATGGACACAGGAGAGGTATAAGAAAGAATAGGTAGGTGGGTATGTTCCAAAACTAATTGACCTGAAAATCAATGCCAAGTATGACTCTCAAATTTGTGTTGAGGGATATATCAAAGAGTCTTCAATAAAAATAAAACTTATGCAAGCTGCCCAAATTCTATCTGTTAATAGGAATATACTTCATGTATTGACACCATATATGTATGTTTTGATTTAGCAATAAAATCATGCTCCTAAACATACAATATCTATTATTGGTGAAGTTATTAAGGCCATTCCACGTAGTTAAAAGGGAGATTTATTTCGTGGTTTAACTTACAAATGAAGGGATAGGTAGGTTGCAGGTTCTGAGAAAAACGCATCACAGTCCAGCGGTGTTCTCTGGAGAACTCTCCTCGGTCTACCTCTAGTGTCCAGGGTCCAGGAAACAAGAGAGAGCAGTGCATCCTGATCTCAGGTCTTCAGGGCCCTCTCTTGGCCCCGCCTTGTAGGTGTGATAGTTATCAAAACCTCAATAGGGGTTGGAACTTCCAGACCAAAGCTGGAATGGCTACCCACTACATCTATCAAAATGGCACTTCAACTTTCATAGTTTGCAGCAACTGCCTTTAAAAGACACAGTTGATATTCAAATATTTTTCATTTGATTACTATGTCAAACATTATTGAAAGTTGTAATTAAGTTTTTAAATATCTGGGGCTTTTAAAAATGTATCTAACTACTTGTCTGCATGTGTAACACATGATTGCTTGGTACCCACATAAATTAGAAGAAGCTGTCATGTCCCCTGGAACTGAAGTTTCTTCAAATCTGATATAGATGCTGGGAAATGAAGTTGGGTCCTTTGTAGGAAAAGAATTACTCTTAACTGCTGAGCCATCTTTCCAACAAACCCCTAGAAATTAGAATTTAGTTGGCTTATGAACCTTTTTTGAATATACAGTCACACTTATTATTTTCCCCTTTCCTTTATCTGTTCTTACAACTCACTCCAACTATATACTGACTTTCAAATTCTCTGATGCATTTCACAGAAGATTGGCACAGAACATTCACACACACACACACACACACACACACACAGTAATTATGAGGAGTGTATTTTTTCTCTATAGACAGGCATAAGTGAATTCATTGTTACATGAGTCCCAGAGTCAGAAAGCCTGGTGCAGGAAGACAGCCTCTGTGTGTGGTGCACCTGCTCTACAATTGAGGAAACAGATGCCATCTGCTGTCTTATTCTCTGGAAATTTAAATGTCACTTTCAAAGTATCTGTTTTAGGGCTGGCTTGACACAGTGTCTGGGCTCTTTCAGTCAGCGACCTCTATCTTCACCTTCTTCTTGGAGTTGCATTGGCAGAGCATTCTACGGTTATTACTGGGCACAAGACATGCTAAGATGGATAGAACTAAAATGAATATAACTGGGTCAGTCCCGGGATCCACCCTAAATCTTTCCTTATCCACACTCCTCTTTAAACCTGTATTCCAGCAAACTCCATTGTCTTAGAGCAAATAACACTACAGTCCATCTATGATCTGATTCTTGGACTGGCTGTTAAACCTCCAGGGCTTCCATAATGTACTATCCATAGAAGTGTGTGAAATGGTGAGATTACTCAGAGGAAAAAAACACATCATCAATAAGAAAGCTTGCCTGATTCCATTATTTTGGGCTAGGTCCCTGGAGTATAGCCTATGTATTGGTTATTGAGGGATACTGGGAAACCACAGATTAATGTGCTACTCATCTAGTATAGATAAAGCCCAATCCCCAGATCCTTTGCACAACAGTCTCAAGAGGCTATGGAGATAGGGAGTTCACACATTGTTTCATAGTCAATGGCTTTATGACCACAAATATAGAAGCGGTGTGATCTAGTGTCTAAATTCTAAGAAGCTGTGGACAGTCTTTCAAAGAGGAGAAAAACACAGGGAGGAAGATTTCTTTTGCATAAATTCATACAATTAGCAATTTTCAACATATGAAAAATGGATAAAAAGAGATTCTAAATAGTGAAAAGTCAGGCACTGACTTTTTATGTCATCTGTATTAAGTCAAATATCTCCTTTCTGACCTACTGAGGTGATTTCTTCCTTTGGCCTGTATATTCTCAGCTTTGGAAACTCTTTTGATGCTAATCAGCACCCTCCATTCAGGTAATAAGGATATGCCATCAATCAGCTGTTTTGGGTCTGCACCAGACTATAATGGGTGCCAATGGGAGAGGAAGTAGGTGTGACACTGATCCTACTATACCGAGGAAAGAGTGTTGTTAGGGGTCAGAGTCCTAGGACAGGCTTTTGTCCATCTTCAATACAAGGAATTGTCAATGTAATGGTTTCTCCACTGTCCAATGATTACCTATGGGCATTAAATGTGCCAAGACCACTCTCATAAGTGGACAGGGATTAGGAGAAAATGCTGAATGCCAAGTGAATCAAAAATCTAAAACCTTGTGTATCTCTATTGTTATAGTGACTGGCAGTCCAAAGGCTGGTGATTGTCACTAGATAAACATGTATTATTGCCCTCCCCCACCCTATGCTACTTGAAGGAATGTTCAAATGAATACAGAGTTGGGTCTTTGTCCAATTGGAACCCAGAAAATAGTGGACAATGATTGGTGGCCAATTGTAAGTGTTCACTAAAACCTAATGAACCAAATATGGGACTGTTTCTGCCTGTGAAAGATCAGCAGCATTAGGAAGAATTCTGTATATGCTATCACATGTAAATATGTGCAGTTACACATATGTAGGCAGTCCAATTCTTAATACTAAGAAGTAATAAAACACAGATCTACGATGTAGCTTAATTGACTGACTTCTTGCCTATTATAAAAAAAAAGAGCCCTGGGTTAAAGACTCAGCATTGCATGAATTGGGCTTGCTGGTGCACTCTGGTAGTCCCATCTCTTGGAAGTAAGAAGTAAGGGGTTTCTGAAGTTCAAGGTCATCCTCTACTACAATTTTGAGGCCAACAAAACTGCATCAGACCTGGACTTTATTGGGAAAAATATCTAATTTTTAAAACCAGTTATTAAATATTGATGGCAATGTTTAAAAATAGTTGCAAAAGTTAGTGGAGTAGAGAGTTTATTAGTTCCAACACACACATTCAATTCACATTTGAGTTACATCAGATAAAACTGTAGCCTAGAAAAAGTATTGGCCAGGAACACATTTAATATACCTAATCTTTAGAACACTCTAAGCATTTATGTGATTAGATCTCATACTTGTCCATATTGTGGCAAGGTCATCCAACACAAAACCATTCCATAGCTTATGACAAATTGTACATGATTTCATTTAGCTTAGTAAATATGGTATGTTGTGGTGTATTGATATCCCTTCAGGGGTTACTTGAATGAGTGTTGATGCTACTACAGCTGTGACAACTGAGGGTCAAACGAAAACACTGGCTTCCAAAATCACAATGCAGGAAGATGAAAACATTTAATTTGAACATGCAATGCCTTGAAATAATATTTTAATTATTCAGTTGAATATTGAGGAACATAGGGAACTCTGCATGTGAGAATATGTATGTATGCGTATATCTCCAAACTCTAGAATTTAAAGATGAGATTATATACAATGTTCTCAAACTGCACTTTAGGTAGTAGAGTGAAACCCCATTGTCATAATTTAAGAGTTTTACAACTTTAAAAACAAAGCAGTTCTTTTTTTTAGGCATACACATTTCCACAGTGCTGCACATTCTATAAAAATACAGTAATATATTGTCATCAATATTCCCCACCCCAAGAAGAGGTAACCTAAACCACTGTTTTCATTGTTTAGCTCTAATCCCTGAAGACACAGACAGTCTGTTATGAATGATTACTCTGGAACAAGGCTGTTGTTCCTCCTGAACTTTGAAATTTTTATGAAAGTATGAATTTCTAAAGCCCTGTACATATTCTCTAAAGACTAATGTTGTCCTTCTCAGGATCATGGCCCTGGTCAGGAAATCTGAATAAAATCTCTCAAACATTGCTCTCCAAAAAATGACAGAAAGATGGAGCTTCTGATTGTCTTCATCTATTTTCTCCATCCACACATTTTCTCTTCTTCTCTTCGGAGAGTGGCTGCTTAAGACCCTTGAGTAAAAATCAGCCCTGCTTCCATTGAGGAAATGTTGGTAGATTCTGTGCCATATCAGTCAAACTCTTGACTACATTGCATCTTTTGAGAGGAAGCAGGGGGTTCCACAGCAGCTGAAAGAGGTTTTTGTTCTGGTTTTTAAGAACTGTGTGAATGGGATACTGTTCTTCTGTTGCCAATAGTAAGTTGCAGCATTGTCAGCCTGCATGCTGTTGATTGTGAAGGACAAGAGCAAAGCTGGGACTCCAGAGGCCAAGTTGGATGTTCTATAATCCTGAGCTTAGAAGTGTCTCTTGTTTCCTCCTGGTATCAGTGCAAGTTACCATATATGCTACATGCTTCAGGGGATAGGGACTCTCTCTCCTTGAGAAACAAAAAGAGATGCTGGAGATTGGGTGATAAGTCTTTCTCCATTTAATACCAAAGACAGAAAGATGAAAAGCAATAGAAGTTTGTAGAAAATGGGACTCCAGAATATCCTCATACCTAGAGCTATACAACCAAGAAAAAGATGAGAAGAAGTAAAGGATGAGAAGGAGCATAGGAAGAAAAGAAGAAAGAAAGGAAAAGTTTTTTCTTTTAAACTAAAATTTCCATGAGGAAAAGGATGCTGAGTTTGTTTGGAGCCTCCTCTCTTTCTTATCCATGGCACTGAGTAGTGGTAGCAAGTTGACAGTTTGGACCAGCAACCTCATCGTGTCTGGTCTCTGTGTCTGACTACAAACTTCTCTTTTCTAAGTAATTTTTCTTAAAATCAGGTCTGAGGAATCTCCTTGCTGAAGAGTAAATATGCAAAGAATATGGTGTAGGCTAGGATATTCTTGGCTCATAAACACATGTAGATATTCACCTACTTGTAGTATTTAAGTTGGCAAAGACTCAAATCTTACAGTGTTTATTTCTCTACAGTGTGGAACACTTCTGGTCCAGGATATTACCCACACATTGTTTGTTTGTTTGTTGTTGTTGATGATGTTTTGTTTTGTTTATTTTGTTTTCTTTGTTTGTTTTGTTTTTCATAGCTAGGCTTAGTTTGACCTTCGTGGATGACAGATTCTGTTCTTCAGTGAATGGAATTTATTTTTCCATGATAAAGCTCTGTTAAGGACGACTGTTCATAATGTACATTGGATATTCTGAGTAGCAAGATCTGTCTGCCCTAGATCTGGAAGCTGCTCAACTAACATTTTGCTCATCCATCCCAGTCTAATCCAATGGCACTGATCCCAAAAATCCCTGGGAAAGCCATTGTGACAGTCTGAGATCTGGAGCTCAGGTATGTTCAGGGACATTAACATAGATATCAAACACTGAGAAACTCTTATTTCTGAAACAGAAGTAAACATTATTGATTTTGTAACATCTATCATGAATCTAACATTCTGCTTCATGCTTATTTTAAGAGGACCTCTGGTTTCTGATCCTCCTCAGGCAGGGTTGTTATAAACAGGAGTGAGTATCTGAAGAGGCCTCTCAGGATCACCAACTTCCAGGGGTTTTGTCAATTAAATGAGCTCAAAACTGTTTGACTAAGTGGTCAGAGGTCAAGAGACATTTGAAAATGCTATGTGAATCAAGAGCCTGGAAATTTTTTAAATTTTTTTTTCAGAAATATTCTATTCATTTTACCTACCAACCACAGATCCCCTCCCCTCCCTTCTCCCATCCCCCAGTCTCCCCTCCCTTCCCAACCCCCATTCCCACCTACTCCAAGACAAGGCCTCCCATGGGGAGTCAGCAGACCCTGATACACTCAGTCAAGGCAGATCCATGCCCCTCCCTCTGGACCAAGGCTGTGTAAGGTGTTCCACCATAGGCAGTTGGCTCCAAAAAGCCCGATCATGCCCTAGGGATGGATCCTGATCCCACTGCCAGGGGGCCCCTTAAGCAAATCAAGCTATAAAACTGTCTTGCCTTTTCAGAAGGCCTAGACAGTCCCATGGAGGCTCCACGGCTATTGGTTCACAGTTCCAAGACCTAGTTAAGGCTAAAAATCTTGTGTGGACTCTGTATACACAGATCATATTTCTATAATTACTGAAGCAAAGATTGTCACGTGGAAAATTAAGTTTTAATATGTTTCATCTTCATGATCTCATTTGTTTCAAACTACCTAACAGATATTTGCTCCAACGCTCTACGCTCCATTCAAGCTAAAGTCGAAGAACAAAACTATTTGAAATGAGGCAAAGTGATATAAACCCTTTAGAGCAACAGTGTCCTTTACCTTTAGTTACTAAACACAAGCTCTGTGGTGCTGTTGATTATAAATACAGGGAATCTCTCCCAACATGTGTATATTAATTGTTTATGTATCTCAGTTACAAAATTACTAAAGAGAAAAGAAACTAAAAGATTTATTGATTCCTGCATACATTCCCGTAGTATGCTTTCACTCCAAACCATATCAGGCTGCCTGACTCTGATGCTGACATAATCAGAGTAAGACTTCATAGAATTTGCCTAAGTTTGAAGGTCTTTCAAGGGAGGAGAAATACATCCTACTATTGAGAACTGGATATATGTCAGCTTCATCTGGGTGCTAGCAAGTTGTTAGTTGCACTTTTCAGTGTAGAGTATATGCCTATGGAACATTCAGAAACCATTAAGAACATTTATTTGTAGGAATGTCTGTCTCCAAAGACTGACTGATACTGATATGTGACCAACTTCACTGATGTTAAAGTTCTCACAAAGACTTACATGGGAAGTGTCTTAAATGGGAAGTTAGGTTTTCTCTCCCTGTGAAGAGACACCATGGCCACAGCAACTCTTAATTCATTATCATCATGGTGGGAAATTATAGCATGCAGGCAGACATGGTGCTGGAAAGAGCTTAATGTTTTACAGAATGATGTGCAGGTAACAAGAAATGATCTGAGACACTAGGCATAGCTTGAGCATATATTGACAGACACGTCAATGCCCACTTGCAGAATGAAAGCCCTTTCTCTACCAAGACCATGCACATTCCAACAAATCCATAACTCTTAAATAGTGTCACTCTCTTTTGGGACCATTTTCTTTCAAACAACCACTTTCCACTCACTAGCCCCTAAATGCTTATAGCCATATCATAATGCAAAAATGCATTCAGTCAAATTCAAAACTCTCTATACTATGTAGCTGTTTTGAGCCCACAGAGGTTTCCTAGTGGTATCTGAGCTTGCTTTTCCCAGCAGGGCTGCATAAGGTTATGGATTGACCTCAGACATGGTTACCAGGTGTTTGGAAGGGTCTGCACTTGGCTGTGCTAGGGGGAGGTCTTTTGCTCAACCCCTTGGCATTCCTTTTTTGAAAAAGCCCTTTAGAAGAGACAGAAGGTGCCAGTAGATTAGGATCCAGGCCCTCCCGAGGCTTTCCTGTGTTTCTATCTGTCTTTCTCTCTCCTCCTCTATATTTTTATTTAATACTCTTATTTGTCACTCTTCAAGAGTACTGTGGGTGGAAAAAGTTGGGGACAGGCCCCCCACACTGTCTCAAATTTATTTTAAAAGTCTAAAGTTCAAAGATTCTTCTGAGATTCATGCAATATTCCCCTATAAAGTAATAATCAGAAAACAGGACATATACTTCTAGCATATAATGGCACAAGATATATGTTTACTATTCCAAGTTGTAGGAAAGGAGCATAGTGAGGAAACATTGGACCAAAGAAAACTGGAAACTAGCTGGGCAAATTACAAACACTGAATATTTATGTCTGATTTCAAAGTGTTCTCAAGATCTCCAATTCCTTTTAGCTTTGTTGACTGCAACACACTTATTTTTCTTGGGCTGGTTACGTTCCATGTTAGCCACTCTCCTGGGCAGGCTTCCCACAATGCTAGCACCTCCAACATCTTTGAGTCTCCAAGGCAATCCAAACTATACTTTCATACGTTCACAAAATGGCCTATCTAGACACCCGTTCAGGAACACCCCTGAAACATGGCTGGCTCAACAGCTTTCCTTACTCACAAAATGAGATTCCATAACTTATTTTTTCTATCTTTCATTATTCACCCAGAACCATGTGGCCAATGCTGCCAAGTTTTGCTAATTATGGGGGTTGGAACATGTCCTGCTCCTTGTTCAATTATATCTTTACCAGCTTTCTGTTTTTTATGGTTTCCTTCACTGCCTAAACTGGGCTGTCCTGGAACATGCTCTAGAGACCAGGTTTGCCTCAAACTCAGATATGTGCCAGTCTCAGCCTTTGGAGTACTGAGATTAAAGGTGTTCACCACCATACCTGGCTCTAAGCTTATCTTTAATTCCTTTTTACAAGTTGAAAAAAAGCTGGATGGGATCTTATCCTGAGGTCACCACTACCTTTATTTCATTTCTTAATCTGTTTTTCCTCTTGAAGACAGGACTTAGCTCTACTCCAATTATTGGTGCTCCTTTTTCTCCTCAAATTTTTCATTTTGTAATTTACCCTGTTCACTTTGCTCTTTCCTTTATGAAACTTCATTAGCGTTACCACTAATAACCACAGGACAGATTTTATATTAGGCTGTACTGAGATTTCCTGTGCCAGTGGAATTAATCCAAAACTCTTCATTTTAGCCTCAGACAGACTCTTCCAACAAAACAAAGGTAGCCACATTCTTCACCAAAATATCGTAAGACTTGTCTCTAGGCCACACATTATTATGCTTCTCCTCTGAAACCTCTTGAGCCAGGTACCTCCAGTTCAAATCACACTCAGCACCACCATGTTCTACTAGGATGTCACATTAAGTAGCACATAAAGCGTTCAACTCTTTTCTAATCCACAGTCCCAAGGTCCATATTCATTCAAAGAAAAAGCATGGTCACCCCTATCACAATACTCTAGCCCTTGATACCAACTTCAGTCTTAGTTAGGGTTTCCATTGCTGTGAAGAGACACCATGACCACAGTAACTCTTATAAAAGAAAATATTAAGTGGGGTGGCTTACAGTTCAGAGATTCAGTCCATTATCTTCATGGCAACATGCAGGCAGATATGGTGCTAAAGAAGGAGCTGAGAGTTTTACCTCTTGACATGCAGGCAACAGGAAGTAGCCTGAACCATGGGGTATGGCTTGAGCATATATGAAACCTCAATGCTCATCTCCAGAGTGACAGCCCTTCCTCCAATAAGGTAACACCTATTTCAACAAAGCCACACCTCCTAATAGTACCATTCTCTTTGGGAGCCATTTTTTTTCAAACCACCACAAGAAGCATAATCACTTATAATCACAACTCAAAAATTAGAAAAAAATATGCAAATTAATAATGTATTAACTATTAATATTACTTATTCAAAGATGATAGAAATGAGGAAAATGATAAGCTTATATTAAAAAGAGAAAACAGACTTAGAGGAGTGAAAAATATAGTGAAAGTGGAAATGAGAAAGAAAAAGAGAACAAAGCTTTCTGTTACAGACAAAATAAAAATAAACTAGGAAAGACACCATATAAACAAAGAAATACATTGAAGACCTGAGAGGATTTATGAAATGTTAAAAGTTGGTTACCGGTTTCTTTATTTAGTAACAGCAACAAAGAGGCTGAGTGGTAGAGACTGCTGACTTAGGGTCAAACTGGGCCCTAGAGTGAAAGCTTATTTTTAAAGTTTTTCTTTATTTTTGATTTCCATATATATGCACAGCTAAATTTTATCATACCTACCCTCATTTCATCCCTCTTTTCATATCCCTATAATACAACCACCCTCCTAAATTTCCTCTCCCCTTTCTCTTTATGACCCACTAAGTCCAGTTAGTGTGTCCACATGAGCATGGAGGTGGGGCCCTCTGCTAGAACATGAGAATGCTCATATTTGCCATATCCTATATAAAGAATGGTTCTGCCTTTCCAACAACTACCACACCAGTAACTGCTTAGTATAGTGTGAGACCTGCAGATTATCTTCCCCCATCTATGCCAGGATTTTGACTGCTGTGATCTTCTGTAGGGCTTGTGTAGATAACCACTGCTACCATGAGTTCATGGTTGCAGCAGCCATATCATGTCTAGAATACAGCACTTCATAGCACTGTTCCCATTTTCTGGCTTTTACATTTGTTCTGCCCCGGCTCAATGACAGTGTGTGAGCCTTGGGGTGGGGGCTTAATTTAGATGCCCCATTTGACCTTAGACCTCCATTTCTTGTCCCTGTCATCATTTTGACAATTCACATATTTCTCTACCAACTTCTGTCCAAAACAAAATGGTGCTTCATTGTCCATAGTAGACAAGACACAAACAAACAACAGTTGTATATTTACATGTACATAATCTTTTCCCTTATCAGGGACTCTTCACGTGTTATAAAATGCTATCACACCATAGAAAGGTTGTTTTATTCAGCTGCAGTCCTTCACTAGAAGCTACTTGGTTCATACCAACTAGGTTTCTTCGTGTCCAATGTCCAAAGTGTGTATTACATTCATCAATATGGTCTTACTATCAGTCCAAGAGCAATAGCAATTACCGTTATTGTTTTGAAGGTCTCCATGTTCAGATCATTTTTCAGTTAAGACAGATTCTGTAAGGAACATATATAGCAGAGTGATAAGCTCTGGGACCCATCTGGCATCTTCCATGAAAGAAAACTCAGGAGACCATTTACCCATTCCTAGCTTCCTTGAGGTAAAGAGAAGCAGAAAGCACAAAACTGAAAAAATAAGATTGGATCATGTGTTGTTGACTACTGGATATTGGATAACAAACTGGTGTGTGTGTGTGTGTGTGTGTGTGTGTGTGTGTGTGTGTGTGTGTG
>CABHPR010148943.1:36401-53906 GCA_902168415.1 Peromyscus melanophrys | reverse complement strand
CTTAATACCTTAATCATATTTTTAAAAATTAATTTAGTTATATCTTTTGTTTTGTTTTTGTTATAAGAATGTCATCCATACAATGTAATATGACAGTCCTTTTATATTTAGCCCTAATGGATCTTAAGGCTTGATCTACAAATTTTTGACACAAAAGTAGGTCTGTTTTTTATTGTTTTGGGGAGAGGACCTTTCATTAGTCCCTTTGAAATGGCCTTTGAAAATTAACAGAGGGAATTCTGAAGGCAAATCTTTGTGTGTCCTTGGGTTGTAGTTTTATGGTGAGAAAACAGTCCTTTAACTCTATAACTATAACATAATAATTCTCTGGGACAGCTACTGGGGAAGGAAGTTCTGGCTGTAGAGCTCCCATGTCATACACTGTTCTATTTACAGCCCTAAGATCTTGTAAAAGTCTCCATTTTGTTTGTTTTTTTCTTTTTTCTTTTTTTTGGTTTTTTCGAGACAGGGTTTCTCTGTGTAGCTTTGCGACTTTCCTAGAACTCACTTGGTAGCCCAGGCTGCCCTTGAACTCACAGAGATCCGCCTGGCTCTGCCTCCCGAGTGCTGGGATTAAAGGCATGCGCCACCACCGCCCGGCTAATAACAGAGTATTCCATGGACTATTGGATTTTTTAATATGTCCGAATTGTAGTTGTTCTTTTACTAGATGTTTTAAGGCCTGTATCTTTTTCTGAGTTAGGGGCCACTGATTCACCCAAACAGGCTCATCGTTAATTCATGATTTTTTATCTGTATATAACAAAATGCTGATCATTCCATTTTTCGTCCGTGGTCAATTTTACTTTTATTTTTCCAAGGATATCTCTTCCCTATAAAGAGAATGGCAAAGAGGAAATAATGTAAGGTTGAAATGTACCCTCTTTGTCCTCACATTCTCATGTCAGGATTTTTGAACTTTGAGCTCCATTAAACGCTAACCCCAATCCCCTAAGAGCAGAGATGGTGGGAACTACAGGCCATGTCCCAGGCCAGTCTTTTCCTGCAATGCAAGACCTATCTGTTCCTGTGTCTAATAAGCCCTGAATATTTTTCTTTTTACTTTTATAGTTTTTAAGGGTCTCTGTTTAGGAATTTTTTGAGTCCAGGCTACCACTTCTGTGGAGCCAAACCCTTTATCTCCTCTAGTCTGTTTTAATATCAGATTGGGGAGCTGTATATAAGGGAGTAGTATTATTTGAGCTACCTGTTGGTTTCTATGTAGTTGTAGTGTTTCTTTTAATGGGATAATCATAATTTTTAGTTCTCCCTGGAAGTTTGAATCAATTACTCCAGGAAGTACTTCAAAATTTTTCTTATAATTTGAACTTTTCCCTATTATAAGACCAAAGGTGCCAACGATAATGGCCCTTTAAAAATTGTATCTATCAATTGTACTCCCTCATAAAGAGAGAGTAAGTAATCTTTGTCTACTGCAGGATCTAATCCTGTACTTTCTGGGTAGCTCTAGCTAAACTTAAGATGTTAAACTCAGGGGCCAGAGGATTAAGTTCACTTTTGCCTTCCTCGGTTTGCCTTTTTTGCCCTTTTCTTTTATTTTGGGGCAGAGGGCATGCCCCTCCGTGTGGGGGTATTGTGTTCCCCAAAATATTGTGTATGCTAATAAACTTATCTGGGGTCAGAGAACAGGACAGCCACAATATGAAACAGAGGTTAGGCAGTGGTAGCACACGCCTTTAATCCTAGCATTCCAGAGACAGAAATCCCTCTGGATCTCTGTGAGTTCAAGGCCACTTTGGAAATGGCCAGGCATGGTGACCCACGCCTTTAATCCCAGAAAGCACGCCTTCAATCCCAGGGAGTGGTGGTACAAAGCAGAAAGGTATATAAGGCGTGAGGACCAGAAACTAGAGGCCTTTGCCCTGAAGAGGCATTTGCCCTGGAGAGGCATTTTGGCCTGGAGAAGCATTTGGCCTGGTTAAGCATTCAGGCTTCTAGCAGAAGTTCAGCTGAGACCCATTCTGGATGATGGCTCGGGGCATCCAGTCTGAGGAAACAAGACCAGCTGAGGATCCAGCGAGGTGAGATAGCTGTGGCTTATTCTGTCTCTCTGACCTTCCAGTGTTCACCCCAATACCCGGCTCAGGTTTGATTTTATTAATAAGAACTCTTTAAGATTCATGCTACACCTCCCCCCCCCCCCCTTTTTTTGTCTCTTCACTTTTTAGAGGGGTTCCATCCTTATGAAATTTTGATTTACATTCATTTTGCAATGTTTCCCTTCCTATATCGAGGACGTAGCCTTGGAGGTTGGTTTTTCTTATTTTTATTTTTTGAATTTGAATTATACTTTTTTTTTTCCCAGTTGCGGCTCATATGTCCTTGCTGTCTGCAAGAAAAGCATGAAACTTTTTGGTTTCTTGTTCCTTTTGAATTTGAACATAGGGGTGAAAATGTCGCCCTTGCGTTGCTGTGGCACAGGCCATACTCTGGACCACTGCTGGTGAGGCATCTACACATGCTCTGATGTAGTCTTGCACACCCCCTGTTTTCCTCATTGGTCTAATTAGTTCCTGACAGAGAGTATTGGTATTTCCCCATGCAAGTTGTTTTAATAACATGTCCAATCTCTCAGAGGGAGGAGGCATCCTGCCCAACGCTTCTTCCAATCTAGCAATAAAATCTTTATATGGTGTATCTTGTTTTTGTTTGATTTTTGCTAATACAGTTGTCTTACCATCAACAGGAGGGAGCCTTTTCCAAGCAGCTACTGCTGTCTTGGAAACTTTTTTTTTTTTTTTAGTATTTTTCCTTTTAAATCAACTTGTTCCTGGGGGGAGGCAGAGTCTCCTCTACCTAAGAGCATTGACATAATAGGTTTATCTGCCTTTTTCTTATAGGCGGAATTTTGGATCACTTCCCTTGCTCTGTCCTCATATTCTGTCCTCCATACTATAAACTGTCCTGGGTTAAGAGTGGACTTTGTAGTCTGATGCCAATCATAAGGAGTTAACCACATGTTACCCTACATTTCCACAATCTGTAAAGTATATGGAGCGCTTGGCCCAAGGTTCTTAACAGAATACTGTAGCTCTTTAAGAGTTTTTTAGGTTTAAAGGAAGAGGTTCCCATTGGGATGTCTCACCTTGAAAAATGATTGCTGGGAAACAAAACTCCAAATCTCCCTTTTGCCTGGCTTTTTTTTTTATGGCCCCCAGAAATCCCCTATTGTCATATTTTTTAAGCTTGACTAACTTTGTTTTAAAAGTAGACGGGGCTGTAGATGAGGTAAAAATATCATCTATTTCTTCTTCATGAGGATTCTTGTCATGAAAATAATCTCTTCCATTTTCAAAATCATATTTTTTTGCTTTATCATCTTGTTCTTGTTGTTCCTCATCCTTCAACCAATCATCCCCTGGCTATGCCTTGAGGAGATTAATAGTAGATTAGGAAATATCATATGACTTAGTCTCTGTCCTCAGAGGAATCACCTCATACTCTAAGGGTGCTTCCTCTGCAAAAAATTCAATTTCTGGTTTTTTTGAAAGGAGGTGTCTAATTTGTACCCATAAGGAAAATGCCCGAACTGGGTCCTGTTTAGGGCCATAGTTTTCATAAAATCTCCTCATCTCTTTTCCACATTTTTCCAATTTTCTAAAGACAGGCTTCGCTCCTCTGGGAACCATGGACTGATATTCAATACAAAATTACAAAATGTTGCCAAACTCTTCTTTGAGGTTTTAACACATCTAGTATATGACTTAATACTGACGGGAACAAGCCTCTGTTTTTGGACTCTGAATGTCCCATGTTTTTACCTTCTCATTGACTTAACTCGATGCCTTTCTATCAAGGAGTCTGTAGCACTCTGAAGAGGTCTTATCCTTACCTGAAAAAGTGTTTATTAGGAAATAAAGAGAAAAGGAGAAAAAAGCTTACCTGCTTTCGAGCCTCACGTTCGGCGCCAGCTGCCACAGACCACCCCAGTTGGGTATGGGGGTCCCTGGGATGAAGGTCCTCAAAGGCTAGGTGGGTGAGGATTTGGTGATGACAAACAGAAACAAACACAGAGGCAGTTTGAATCTGAGTGAATTATGCAGTTTTCAAGCAAGGATTTTTATACATAGTGAAACAAGTACTAAAATTCTTAAAAGATGTGTTTAGTGAAGCAATCACGGTTAGGACAGATAACATCATTGTCATTTGGCAGAGTAAAGCACGAAATCATCCAAGGCTAATGGTACGTTTTCAAGAACAAGTTAGTGCATAAAATCATCCAAGGCAGATGGCATATTTCCAGGAACAGGTTAATAAATTTTTATTGTTAGTTATTGTTTAATAACTAGTACCTAGTTTTTTTAAATCTTCAAGGTGTAAATTTAGATTATTAATTTTTTGGTTTAAGGCTTTTTTATTATATATCTAAGCCCATTTTTGATGACACATGTAGAGTCATATGACATTTTATTGATGGGAAAGTTTTTTTTTAATCGTTGTACTATTTTGTAATTTTGTAAATGATTTATGAAGTAAACCACTGTTTTTTTTTTTGGACATAAGGTCATGGCTAGTGACTCCCACTTAAAGGATGGTTTCTTTTTCTTTTTCCTTTTTCTTTCTTTCTTTTTTTTTTTTTGGTTTTTCGAGACTGGGTTTCTCTGTGTAGCTTTGCGCCTTTCCTGGAACTGGCTTATCCATATATCTTGCTTAAAATCTCAGCCTAAGCTATCAGGAACATCTTGTAAATATGTAAATATGGAGAGAAAATAGAAAGAGATAAAACAGATAGATTGCCATGAGAACTACCACTTAATCGTTTGCTCGACTGAGAGTTTCACAACTGGTTCCAGGAGGCTTCCTTCTTTTGAAGTTCTTGCCTCAATCTGTGGAACTTGTCACACAGACTCTACTGGAGTTGGTGTGCCACATGATGAAAGGAATCACAAAAGTACTTGGGGTGGGTCATTTTTACAAAATGGAAGCATGGAGAAGCTAAGTCACCCTAGGTTACAGTTTCAGAAAAGGACAACTTGGGGCTTTAATTTTGAAAAAAAAAAAAACAAAAACCAAACATATGCTGTTTTTCAAAAGATGACTAGAAAGGAACTCATCTTAAAATTATTTTGAGGGTTTATTTGTTTGTGTTGTAAATAGTAGTTATCAGTGGGAGAATCAAGAGAGTGTGGAGTGATATGATAGGCTTTGTACAAAGCAAAAACAATTTGTATTCTGTTTAACTCTTAGGTTGTAGGATGGAGTCTTCATAGGCAGGTTTGACTCAAAAACTTAAGTTCAAGTAGGATTCTTTCAGTACCTAGTTACTTGTTTTTGATAATTGTAAGGCAGAAAATCTTCCTATGGCATTTCAACTGCATCTGAAATCAAAACGGACAACAATAAAGATCATACTGTCACAAAATTCTAGAACCATCATTTCTCTACTTCTTTAAGTGGACTTTATTAAAATGATTTTCCTCCTGGCTCTTCCTCAAAGATTTCTCCATGTAAAACTGTGTGATTGGAAGGTCCTAAGCATTGAGTAACAACAAACCAGTTTTTAAAATGTGTACCTCCCTCCCCCGCTTCCTCTCTTCCTCCCTCTCTCCCCCAGCTTGTGTGACAAGCCTCCTGTAGCCTAGTCTGATCTCTAACTTGCTATGTATCCCAGGCTGCCTTTGAATTCCTGATGCTCCTGCCTCCTCCCAAGGGATGGAATTACAGGGGCAATTCCACCACACCTGGGCCCTCCATCTTTCAAATAGGCAGTAAAAACAGTGAAAAGCCAATGCCAGTTTTTGTAACATGAGATCTAGTCTTTGTGGTGTGAAGTCTAAAGAAGGAGATATTACTATCTCAGCCATGGATATGGCACACGGATTCTGACCTCTGTGAGACAGCACCACACCACATACCCACAGATGCTCCAGCACAGTCGTTCTTGGATGCCAGAGTTAACTCCCATGCTGGCTGTGCTGGTGTCCCCTTTTTCATAATCATGGAACTGAAGAACTCAGTGAGTTTGGCATCTTGGTTTCCATGCAGACAGCTCCTGAAGTCCGCGCATTGGCTTTCCCTCCTCTGCTGTTTCTTTTATGTCATCACGGTTAGAACGCTGTTATTATTATTATTATTATTATTATTATTATTATTATTATTATTATTATTATTATTATTTTATTATTATCATTATCATCATCATCATTATTATTATTGTTATTATTATTATTTTATCATTATTATTATTATCATCATCATCATCATCATCATTATTATTATCATCATCATCATTATTATTATTATTATCATCATCATCATTATTATTATTGTCATCATCATTATTATTATTATTGTCATTATTTTCAGTTATTTGTATTGTTTGCTGCTAACTGTCATGAACTCAAGAATATTATTTTAATGTTTATCAACCTATTTACTCATTCATTCAATTTAGTGGACAATTTACAGTAGAGCAGACACACTCCTACACAAGGATGTAGAACATTGTGGAGTTACTGTCTTTGTCTTCTTCAAGTACTTATGATCCTGTGTAGGGTCTTGGACACTGATAATCATTTTGATTGCTTTTCTGTTCATCTTAACATACCATTGAACTTTATTTCAATCTAAAGACAATTCTACTTGATTATTGTACAAATGACTGCTGTGATCTTTATAGTAACATTATCTGAAACCAACTCATTAACTTTTACATTCAGTGTCATACCCTGTAAGTTGCCTTTAACTATTTACAATTCAGAATATTCAACTCTCATATGACTCAAAAAAAGTTGCTCTTAACCAAAGCCCTTTGGTAAACCTAGGTTATCCTGGGGTCATGGTCCTCAAAATGTAGTTTATTGCTCATTGAAGAGCTCCAAGATCCTGTCTGAGGATGTGCAAAATTAAAACTACTTTGAGAATTACAAAGATACTCAGGGCTGGGGATATTGCACAGTAAGTAGAATGCTTGCCTATCCTTCACCAAGCCCTAAGTTTGATCCTCAGCAACTCATAGAACAGATATGGTGATGCACATCTGTAATATCAGCAGTTGAGATGGGGGAGGGGCAGGGAGATCAGGAGTTAGAGGTCATTCTCTGCTCTGTAGCTTGAGATAAATGGAATCTTGCCTAAAAAGTTATTTATATTTAGTATTTGCCATTTGATAATGATACAGGAGTGGAGAGTTGTTAACTCACACTCACCTGAGATACAAAATAGTGCCTTTTGCATGTAAGAATTGCATGAAGTAATAACAACCAATTTTATTAGCTCTATTACTTTGAGTTCATGTTACTTTGATGTTCCACATGAGCAAACAGCGTGTTTGCGTCATAGTGTGATATCTTAACTAAGGAAAACCAGCTGGCTAAAGGGGCTAGTTAAATGAGTCACACTTTCTTTCCCTGAGTACCACTTTTACTTGAAAGAACTATTGACAAGTAGATTGTAACTTTTCAGACTCAGACACAGATATTCTCTCAAAAGTGGACTTAGAAAAAATAACAATATTTTTGCCAGGACGAAATTTTGATCTTGTCAAATAATTATAAGTGAGCTGGGGGATGGATTAGAGAGTAAAGACTTGCTGTGCAAGCAGGAGGACCTGAGTTCAAACCCCCAGTGGATTGTGACTGTCTGCCTCTAACCCCAGTATCGGGGTAGGTAGAGGGAGAAGAATGGTGGGGTCTAGACAGCCAGGCAGTCTAGTTGAAGCTGAGTGTCAATTTCAGTGAGAGACCTTGTGTCAAAAAATGTAGTGGACAGTGACAACGAGAGACACTTGAACTAGACCTCTCGCCTCAACATGTACATGCACAAGCAAGTGCAGGGGTACATACCTGCACACAGATATGTGCAAATAAAAATGGCTAATATTTTTCTGTCATTGTAAGTATGGTGTACTCTCAACATTTAAGACTGTTGATACAATTGATGGTTTCATTAAGTTTTTGACATTGTGTATTTAAAAATATCAAACTCTGGAAGAACCACAACCCTCAGTGAACCAATATTTTCAAATAACCGAAGTGCTGATATTTTTTACTATCAGTTTTTTTATTATTAAGAGATTTTCTATTCATTTTTATATATCAACCACAGATTCCTCTTTTCTCCCTCCTCCCATCCCCCAGCTTTCCTCACCAACTGACCCTCCATTCCCACCTCCTCCAAGGCAAGGACTCACAATGGAAGTCAGCAGAGCCTGGTACATTCAGTTGAGGCAGGTCCAGGCCCCTCCTCCCTGCACCAAGGCTCTGCAAAGTGTCCCACCATAGGCACTGGGCTCCAAAAAGCCAGCTCATGCACCAGGGACGGTCCTGATCCCACTGCCTGCCTGGGAGCCCCCTAAAAAGTTTAAGCTAAACAACGGACTCGCCTATCCAGAGGGCCTAGTCCAGTACCAAGGGGGCTCCTCACCTATTGGTCCACAGTTCATTCAGTTTCCACTAGTTTGGGCTGGCCATCTCTGTACATTTTGCCATCATGATCTTGATATCCCTTGTTCATACAATCCCTCCTCTCTCTCATCCATTGGACTCCTGGAGCTCAGCCTGGCACCCGGCCGTGGGTCTCTGCACCTGCTTCCATCAGTCACTGGATGAGGGCTCTATGATGACAGTTAGGGTATAAATAAATTATTCATTCAAATTTCAGATGGATGAATATTTATTTAATGGAGTGTAAGCTATTCAATTTTTGTTATTTCTAAATAAGTGAATGCTTAATGTGTCTCTTCTTTTTTTTTCTGTGTTACAACCTGAATTCTAACCAGTATATATTCACTGTATAAAATAGTACATTTCATCACGACATTCTCACACAGGTATATAAGACACTAAGGCCATATTATACCCTGTTACCCACACTGACCCATCTCCTCTGTGGCTGGTCCCATTTCTATTTCTCTATAGTCCCCATTCTGTGTTTATATATTTATTCTTTGGTTCTACATGTGTAACACTTGTCTTTCTGATTCTGGCTTGTTTTGCTTAGCATGTGATCTCTAATTCCATCAATCTTCCCCCAGAATAACATGATTTGTTTCTTTTTTAATGGTGTAGTAGTAATTCCATAATGCCTCATTTCCTGTATGCATCCATCTGCTGGCACCTGGACATCCACTTCTAAAGCTTGATCAACACTAAAATATTAGTATAGTGTTGGCATCTCTGGGACCAAAGTACTTGGCAAAAGAACCTTAGGGAGGATGGATTCACTCTGGCTCACGATGTATGATTTCCTGGTCCATGTCCTGGAGCAGAACATGAGGTGTAGATGTAACCAACTGCAACTGTCTTATTAAATAAGAAACACAGAGCCAATGTAAAGATAAAAGCCCAAGAGATCAGAGCTAAGAGCCTTACCCGCCTGCTGCAGCTAGGTTCTTTAGCCAAGAGACCTCTCCGAAAGAGAGCTACTTCCTGTCTGTTTGTCTTTAAATACACTCTCTGTTCTGCCCTCTCATTGGTTGTAAACCCAACCACGTGACTGCCTCGTCACTGCCTGTCTGTACAGACCTCCAGACACATATTGGAGTGTGTGTCTCCAATGCTGGCTGTATCCTTGAACACACAGAGATCTACCTAGCTCTGCCTACCAAGTGCTGGGATTAAAGGTGTGCGCCTCCTTCAGCAAATCCTACCAGCGTGCACCACCACAACCAGCTTTCGCTATGGCTCGCTAATAGCTCTGACCCCTAGGCAACTTTATTTATGAACATACAAATAAAATCACATTTCAGTACAAATAAAATACTACTATAATCAGGTGTATGTGTGTGTGGGGGAGGGGCCCACAGGGAGCAGAGAGGAGCTAGGAAGAGGCCGGGATCATACCCTCCAAGACTCTACTTCCTCCAGCTAGGCCCGCCTTTCTGACATTTCCAGAACATCTCAAAGAGTGCCACCAGCTGGGGATGTAGGCTTAACTTCATGAGCCTGAAGAGGAGGCATTTCATATTCAAACCAAAACAATGGAACTTAAAATGTGAAAATAGGCCACCTGAATTTTGGGGATAACCTCCCATTAAAATGCCCCAAAATAACTATTGACAAACAGCAAATCTTGTTTACATTGTAGATATACGTATGGTGATATTTTTCTTTTGTACCAAAATGTTAATTGTATGTTAATACATAAAGTTGCCTGGGGGTCAGAGCTATTAGCAAGCCATAGGAAAGCAGGGCAGTGGTGGTATACGCTTGTGATCACAGCACTTGGTAGACAGAGCTAGGTAAGTCTCTGTGTGTTCAGGGATACAGCCAGCATTGGATACACATGCCTTTAATCTCAATACCAACCATAGAACACCTGGAGGTCTATACAAACAGGCCGTGATGAGGCAGTCCTGTGGTTGGGTTTACAACCAATGAGAAGGCAGAACAGAGACTATATAAAGACTTTAACACAGGAAGTAGCGGCTCCTTCGGAGAGGTAGGATCACTGCAGGAGGAAGGGTAAGGTTTTAGCTCTTAGCTCTGACCTCTTGGCTTTCTTCTTTGCATTGGTTCTGTGTTTCTTATTTATAAGACGGTTGGTTACATCTACATATACGTTTTTCAGTAGCCAGGAAACTTATTGTACTTGTTAATCATTTTACGGATGGCACAGGAATAGTTTTTTTGAAAAGAAGAAATGGAAAAGATGAGGGAAGTATGCACCATTAAATTACTTCTGCTCAGTGTGACTCAATGGTTGAGCTTTATGGGGCAGAAAAAAAATAGCTAAGTAATTAAAAAGCATTTGCTGCCCTTCCAGAAGTCCCATATTCAGTTTCAGGGAATCTGATGCCTCTGTCTGTCCTCTACAGGCACCCATGCATACATGGTGTGTATATATACACCCGAAGCACACACATGTACGTAAAATAAACAATCTCTAGAAAACACTGACGTTTCTTTTGTCAAAAGTCAGACTGTGTCAGGGATGAGTTTCAACTGTGGGCAGTTTGAGTTCAGATCTCATGTCAAATACCTTCAGCATGAAATCTCTGTGGTTAGTGAGCCTGTCCCTCTATTATATATATATTTTGGTTTTTTCGAGACAGGGTTTCTCTGTGTAGCTTTGCGCCTTTCCTGGAACTCACTTGGTAGTCCAGGCTGGCCTCGAACTCACAGAGATCCGCCTGGCTCTGCCTCCCGAGTGCTGGGATTAAAGGCGTGCGCCGCCGCCGCCGCCGCCGCCGCCACCACCACCCGGCTAAAAATATTTTAAGCTCCAAGTTTCCTGAGTTTTTTTTTTCTCTTCAGATCATCCACCAGTCTTTTGTCTTGCTGCACACAGAGCCAAAGTCCCATGAAAGGGATTGGTGGGTAGCAAAAATCATCTTAGCATTTGGAGCCAATCTCGCATCTCAGCATGCACAGGTGCTCCTTGCTCAACAGAGTCTGTCTGTGCAAAATAGACTTGTCCTCAAGCCCTGTCTCTAGGAAGAGTTTTTTTTTCCCTCTTTTACATTTACCTTCTTTGTGATTATAGCTCTGAATTCAAAAACACAAACATGTTAATATATAAACATGTATTTCTCTCTCTATATGTGTGTAGCATAATTAGATATTAAAATGTGTGATTTCCCAGGTAGGAGAGAAATAAGTTGAACTCGGGGAAGAACTAAGGAGATATATGATTGCAATTAAAGCATCAAAGTTGGATCCCCAATGTGTTACAGCAAACAGAAGGGGTAGAGGCAGACCAAATGGCTATGGAGAGTAGGGCTCCAGTGTCACAGTGGAGAATTTGAACTTTATCCTAGAGGGAGGCATTCGAGGTGAGATGTGATATGGTATTACTTGTTTTAGGAAGAAAATGTAGATGTGTAACAGTGAGTGGAGGAACATCATCTGTGAAGTTCTTGTAACTAGTCAGGTGTAAATAGACTAGGTTGAAAAGAATGGGAAGATTTGGACATAGAGACATGGACTTGTGTACTCAGGAAATTGAGGTATGAGGTTTAGATCCAGTCTGTGATATATGGCAAGACCTTGCCTAAAGTAACATAAACAAAATCACAAATACAAAACAACAAAAACCACCATGAAAATAAAGTAACATTGTACTAATTTGCTATGAAATATCATTACACAAGTGAATTTGAGAGCAATAACAGACTCTGTAAGATGCTAGTGGGCCTAACCTCAATTAGAGACAGTTTTCACATTTACAGTTCATTAAAACTTAACTATCATATCCATATCTAGTCATTTTTATATATTTTATATATGCACATGTAAAGATATGCAGCAATTAAGGGACTAACCAAACTAAAACAAAACTATCACATAGCCCAGAAGTTGATGGTTAAGTGTTATCTGGCAAGATTTGCATAATGCCATCAGCTTTATGAACTTGGACAAACCTCCCATGATCATGCAATGTTTCTTAGACTATTAAATCTAAGGAAAGGCCAAAGCTAAATTTATCATAGTAACCTCCTCTAGAGACTTCATATCCTGTATTTTGAATGTGAAGACATACTGAAAGAGGACCAAATTGGTGCAGTCACTGTGGAAGTCAATGTGCAGGTTCCTCAAAAACCTGGGGATAGATAGATCTACCACACGATCCAGCTATACCACTTCTTGGCATATATCCAAAGACCCCCATATCCTGCTATTGATATTCCCCTTCACCCATGATCATTGCTGTTCTATTCACAATAGCCAGGAGATGGAAACAGCTCACATGTCCATCAGCTGATGAACGGATAATGAAAATGTAGTACATTCACACAGTAGACTATTACCCAGCTATTGAGAAAAATGAAATTGTAAAATTTTCAGGTACATAAATGGAGCTGAAAAAATCATTTCCAGCTTCATTTTTTAAAAACATGGATTTCTGGGGATCAAAATCAGGTCCTCATGCTTGTAAGACAAACTCTTTACTCACTAAAATATGAACCTACCCTCTTAATATTTACTTTTTCTGATATTATAAATAGTACTTAAAATTTTAATTTCCTACTGATCTTTGCTTATATAGAGAAATAGATCTATTATTTTTGCACACTAGTCTTGCACACTATGATATTTTCAAATTCACATGTTAGTTTTCACACTATTTTGTAGAATTGGTTAGATTCTTTCTGCAAAGATAAGCGTGGTGTTTACAAAGTCCTGTTTTACTCTTTCTGTTTCCTTCTATTGGTTTCGATACTGCCAGCATCTCTAGTAGAATCTTCAATAGAAGAGGCAAGAGTGTTCTGAATAACTAAATCACCACTATTGTAAGATTATTTTTAAATGTTTTTATTTTTCTTATCATGTCTGTTGTGGATATCACTCTGTATCAATAAAGCACTGATTGGCCGGTAGCCAGACAGGAAGTATAGGCGGGACTAACAGAGAAGGGAGGAGAGGGAACAGGAAGGTAAAAGGAGGGAGACTGCCTGGAGCCGCGGCCAGAACAAGGAAGATGTAAAGTACCGGTAAGCCACGAGCCACGTGGCAAAGTAGAGATTAATAGAAATGGGCTAAATATAAGAGTAAGAGCTAGACAATGATAGGCCTGAGCTAATGGCCAAGCAGTTTAAATAATGTAAGCGTCTGTGTGTTTATTTTGTAAATGGTTTCTGGGACTGGTGGGACTTGGGAGCTGGCGGGACTTGGGAGCTCGAGAGAAATTTTCCAGCAACAATGTCCATCTCTCAGAATGACTTTGTCCACAAATCAAGGATCCTGCCTACTGAGAGATCCTCACTTTCCTAGTAGCTTTTAGCTCCCACTCCAGCTTAAACAGAGTGACAGGGGACTCTGCCTGCATTGGCTTAGGCTTTGTGATCCTGCTTAGCCAGTCTCCACCATCATCTTGTCCAGTTCTGTAACCAGCACCTGACATCAGGAATGTGGCAAGGGAGGCAAGGGTGATCTGAAGGGGAACTGGATGGGACCATCGAGATAGGGAGCAAAAATCACTGGCAGATGCAGCATTTCTCTGGTTGTGCCCTCTGCAGACCTATACCTATATGTAAGTGGCTCCCAGCCTAGCCAGAGGGTTGGTGAATTTCTCCCAGGCAGAGGCTCCTTAATGATATTTTACCACATCTTATTCTTGAGATAGAAAATAAATATCCAAAGAAATTTGTGGGAGCCCACAAAGGTTTTCTAGTGAGATCCGAGCTTGCTTTACACAGCAGGATTGCATTGGGGGATGGCTTAACCACGTGTGTGGTCACCAAATGTTTGGGATGGTCTGCACTTGTCTGTGCTAGAGGGAGGTCTTTTGCTCCACCTCTTGGCATTCCTTTAAAAGCTCTTTAGCAGAGACAGAAGGGGCTGGTGGATTTTGACCCAGGCCCTCCCAAGGCTGTCCTGTGTTTCTCTCTGTCACTCTCCTCTATACTTTTATTGACAAATTCCTCACTTCTCCCTGCTCAAGAATACCCTGGGGGAAAAAGTGGGGGCAGGTCCCCCACACAAATTGCTTGCTGGACACTGCCATATATTCCTTGGGGGTCAGCCACACTGCCCATATTTGGCCTTTCTCATCTGTTTAACCAACCCTATTTGGCTTGAATTATTGATGAGTTTGGCACGTTTGAAGGCTTCTTTCTTTACAAGTTTTCCTTTTCTCAGGAAGACCCCATATCTCCACTCTGCCTATGCCTTTCCCATTCTACCCTGTCACAGACAGGACAGCAGAGTAGACTCTTCCTCAGTCATGAAGCCTTTCCAGGCAGAAATGGCTCAGAAGAATACAGTGATAAACATGCTGTTCTCAAAGTTGAATGATAGAGATGGGACTTTTGCTCTTATGCAAGCAATATTTGAAACCTTATATTTCTAAGGACATTTTCATTAAGGGCACTTGATAAATTACTTGTCATGCTATATTGAACCTGAACAAATGACTTTATTGATAAGTGATAGATAGGGCAGGAGAGGGGAGTTTGAGGTAAGGCTGAGAGACTTTTATGCAAACATGTGAACCTGGAAACAGTGTTCTAAGAATCACTGAAGGAACTGCCTTTTGCCTGTGTGAATCTGTGAGGCACTTTCTGCGACTGGAAACAGGTTGAGGATGTATTGCTGTTACCTTTTCACTGGTCTGTCCTTGCCAAGAATTCTAATGCTGCCTTCTACCTGGAACTATAGCAAAGAACTGTGTGTCCTTCAGAATGAGTGTCTGCAAGTTCGAATGTTGCTTGAGTAACACGATCATCAGTAGACAGAACTGCCCAGAGGGCTCAGCAGTTCAAGTCACCAACTGTTCTGAAGATCAGGAAAGGTAAGAGAGCTATGCAGGGACAATAGAACACAAGATGCAACGCAGAGCTGAGGGGTAGTCAGAATTTCATTGTATACTTTTGAACATATGGAAAATGGCAACTGATTTCAAAATGAAACTTAAAGCAATCATATGAAAGTTTGGTATTTTTAATGTCTAGAACTGTTCTGGTGAAATTCATACCGAGAAACATGAGAGGAGAAGCTTCTTCCTACTTCCTATTCAGTCATAATTAATTGATTAATTTCCTCCTCCAAGTCCAAGATGATGCATTCTAGCAGGGCGAAGGTTACATCTGCCTCGTGACTGTTGGAGATACTCAGCAAGTATTACTGAAGAGAGTGATAAGAAATGAGGAAAGAATGATTGAATGCCTATTGGATACCAGCATTCTTTTGAAAAAGATTTAGTTTTATTATTTTAATTTATATGCATCTGCGTGTTTCTGTGTAAGTATATGTTACATGTGTTGGTGCCCTCAGAGGCCAGAAGAAGTCATGGGATCTTTTGGAGCTAGAGTTACATTTTAGCTAGCTGTCCGACATGGTTGCTGAGATGGAACTTAGGTCTTCTGGAAGAACAGTTGGTGACTTAAACTGCTGAGCCCTCTCGGCAGTCCTGGGATGCTGAGCCCAATACAAAAGCTGCTTCACACTTATTCCTAAGCACAACTCTCAGCGAAATATACTACCCTAATGGTACAGTTAAGAACACTGGGAAACTCAGCTTACCTGCTTAGTACACATTAAATAGTGTCTACTGGAGCCAATGTTAGGAAGTTTATACACATCATCTCTATATAAATCCTCAAATCCTATAAAATAAGTGATTTTATTCTCATAAACTGAGAGAAAAAGCTAGCGTATATTTATATGTTTTGTCCCTAAGATTCAAACCCACACTTTGGATTACAAATTAAATGGAAATAATCACACATTCTATGAATAGATGCATGGATTATTGCTTCTTGTGAATTCCATTACTGATGCATAGATACTTACTTGAAAACTCTTATACAATCAACTTTGCTAGTAGCACTTACAATGAACAAAAGTAGGTTTCAACATTAATGATGGCATTGAGTTTTAAATGAGTTTTAAATGAGTTTCAGGAACACATCACTCTCTGCAGTAATGTATCTGAATTGTACATACATATATATATCTGAAAGAAGCCCACCACACTGCAAAGTGCACCTGAAGACTCTGCTTGGGTGAAGCACACAGACAGGGAACAGTCTGTGCTAGTAGACATGAAGGTAGTAGTTACCTTGGTGGAAGATGACCCTGAAGAGACCAGGAAGGTTGTGTCTGGATGCTGGCAAACCATCTTCTTGACATTTTTATGAAAACATATCATAAACGACCAAGGCCAAGACTTCAATTTAGTAAGATCCAGAGAAGAGATTAGAAAAATAATTGAACAAGGTATCACATAGCATTAATATTTTCAAATACTTCCCTTGTCCTGATTCCGTGCCTCCATGCATGAAAATGTCCAGACCATCCTTATCTCCTTTTGCATTTGACAGTTGGCTATTGAGAATTTACCGTAGTTAGATTCAGTTCTTCTTTGTGTGTTACGACTGACCACTATTCTCATATAATTAATGTTTAATGGAAAAGATAAACAATAGATATGTTAAAATATCAGTCAGTGTTAAATTCTTTACATATAATTTAATAATGCAAAGATCATAGTAACTTTGCTGTTTCTTAGAACTAGGGTGTTAGGAAAGTCCTCTCTGTGGTTAAAAGATAAAAGGAATCATTAAAATCTAGGAGATGGAACAAGAGTTACCAAACCGCCCAGTGGATTAGTACTGTTGCTTATATGAAGTAAAACAAGGTGGGGAGGGGCTGCGAAGTATTGGACAAGTTTGCTTGTGTCTTTCAAAGTAACCTGAAATGGTTATTGGATAAATTGGACTTGAAAGAACATGTCAGGCAGAGGGAAATTCATGTAAGATTTGGATCGGCCTAAATACCAGGTAAAGGCTGGTTGGACAATGAGGATGAAGTAACTCCAAGTTTGCTATTACAGAAGCATTGAGAACACAGTTCAGTTATCTGTTGTTTTTCCTTATTTCAGTGGGATGAGTAAGCATTTCTCTCTAGAGGAATCATATTTCCTCCTTATAGCTTATGTGTCGAGCATCAGGTGGATACTGGTTCCTTTGTTGTCCTTCTGTTGGCTCAGGGACTGATTCATTTCAACTGATACCAAGAGAGAGATGAACAAATATTTATTGAGCATGGTGATAGGTATTGGAGCTATAATGATGAATAAGGGGTTATCTCCTGCCTTTGAGAA
>CABHPR010148943.1:22028-36391 GCA_902168415.1 Peromyscus melanophrys | reverse complement strand
CACACATATGCATTCATATATACATGCACACACAAAATAAATAAAAGTAAAATATTAAAATAGCATCTTCCATATCCATGAATTACAGTAAGTATAACCTTCACTATGATAGTGTACAGTTGAAGATTTTGAGTTACTCTAATGCCATTAACTTATATTGATAACACTAAGACCACATTCATTTCTTCTCTCTAAATATTGTAGATTTGTTCTTTTATATTGTATCTTGGTTACTTAAATAGACACTTTTAGTTTCCCCAGTATATTTTAAGTATCATTTCAGAAAACTTTGGCATCAAGAAAAAAAATACAGAGCTAGAGATCAATATAAAAATAGTTATTACTATTTATGTTGTGAATATAATTATAAACATTAATATTGGTAGTTTTCATGAATGGATATTCTTAAAGCATTCTTTTAAACCCTCTTGAAATTATTTTTGAGTTCATGATCACATGGGATGTACTTAAAAACTCAGAAATATCCTTTTATTTATGTTGCTTTTCAAAATGTTGTCATAGCTCTTGATGAGGACCTTCTGTTCTTGAAGATACAAATAGTGGCACTTAAAATAATACAAACAAGTACAATAGAGCCCACCACAGACAGCACAATAGTGGAAATACTAACTCCAGAATGTGGACTTCCACCAGGACTGCCAGGACCCTCAGGACTGCCAGGACTGTCAGGATCCGGCTCTGCTTGTGGGGTGAACAGTGCTACTTGTGCGATGTTGGACAGTTTTGATGTCAAATTGCTTTTGTCGACGCTTTGAATGGCGATGAAGATGTGGGTTGCATTTTCTTCTGAGATGTTTTCTGGTTTAAAGGCAAAGGTTTCCTTGGAGTTGGCCTCATTTGGTAACAGGTTAGTTGTATTAACTTGAAGAGCCCCATCAAAATTGTCTCTTAGGTCAATGATATTTTCACTCATTCTTATGATATACTGTTGAACTAAGAAAAATGTTATGTGTGGGTTAGTTGCTGCAACATACCATATTAAATTTCTTTCTGGTTATCCTCAAAAATGTTTAACATGCAAAGTATGCTCATATCAAAAGTTATATTCATTTTTCAATTAAAAACTGAGTTCTGACCTTTAAACACCGCTAAATGCTACTCTCTTTGCATGCAAAGCAAGACCTGTTTGATAAATTGTAAAATAGCAGATCATAACATTCCTACTGGGCTGAGTTCTCAGTTAAAAATCACCCTCTTCTGACTGAGCCATCACTATTGACTCACATTGGACATCTCCCATTTAAGTGAAACCCACACGATTCTTTGTTCTTACCTTTTCCCACATCAAAATCCTCTCCCGGTGCTGTCCATGTTAGACTGATCTCTTCCCCATCAAGTGTGGCATGAAGGTCTGTGATTTGACTTGGTGGGTACAGGTCAGGCAATGGATAAGATGGAATATTGGATACCACAAATGCGTCTCCAGATGTTGTTCTTCTGAAATTCTCCAGGACTGGATGAGTAGTCTCAGTTGTTTCAGGTCTGGGTGGGTTCCCTTCAATTTCTCCTGCATTTAAATTTCTCTAGATTAAATTGGATGAAACTGCACTAGTGCTTTTGGAACTCAGTCAATCAGCTCCCTGACCCTACTTGTTTTTCCTTTCATCTTTCTCTCTTTGTTAAACAGCTGCCTTTTTATGATGGACTACAATCATAAGCATTCAGTTAATTGGAAAAATCTTCCTCCGCAATCCTTACCAGGCTGGTATCAAATCAAATTGGATAGCAACTTCCTTTGAATTGAAAACTGCATTGAATGATAGTGTTACGTAATTTGTTATATGAATTAACAAAACAAAACAAATCCAAAACCAAACAAGGTGGCATTAAGCTTAGGCTGGCCTCAAATGCACTTATGTAGCCAAAGATGACCTTGAAATCCTTGTCATCGTGCCTCTGTTCCCTAAGTGCTGGGGTCACAGCCATGTGTCACCATGCCTCTCTTATATATACATTAAGAAAAGTATTACTTTATTTCTCAAGTTATTTTCGATTAGAAATATGTCTGGGGAAATCAATGCCAGTTCCATCCTTGACACTCAGATGACATTCTTCCCTCCATGCTGAAAGTGCTAAGGAATGAGGCTCCTGACTTATTCCATTGTTTTAAAAAGACCCCTAAAGTCACAAGGTAAGGAGCAAGGAGAGGAAAGCTTAAAAACATCGAAGCTCATGTAACCCAGAGGATAGATTCTCCCATTGGCTCGAACTTGTCCTCTTAGCTTAGTAGGCTTTTTCCTGTGTCTGAGCTGAAAGGTTGAAACATTGTTGGCCCTGTAAGGGTGTTCTACACTAACATAATACTAGTTGATAGGTTTTCAGTGTCTACTGGATGCCAGGCTTAGACTGGGTTAACTTAGAGACAATTTTATACAGACCTCATTCTAGAAATGGAGAAAGTATTATTTTGAATTGTAAAATGTTTGGAGCTTCCATCATATCAAATCATGACTATTATTCAATGAGTTCATGCTACTGTGAGCCACTCACCATTCACGACCCAGCCTGGTATGTAGGCAGCTCTACTGGATGGATGCTGTAAGCTTCTGGCAGAATTTGCTCCTCCGTCTGCCCGCACTTTTAAGCTATATCTGCCATTTTCTGAATAAGCTGTGAAGTACCTAGAGTAGACACCATCATCCTTGAAAGTATCAGCCCCTTGTTAAAGACATAAAGAAATAAATTACAATCACTGTAAAAAATGAGAACTTGGTGTGCTTTCTAACACATGCATTGGCTTCTCTATAGGCGTATTCTCGACCTATGCTTACTGTTTCACATTTGAATGGAGTATATTTCCATCCTACTCTGACAAAATAATACATTATTGAATCATATATCCTGACTCACTTTAGGGTGTATGCATCTGCACTCATGTAATATACTTACCCACATGATAATTGCATGTATATAATAAATACTTTAATGCCTTATCTTTCTGTGCCCTACCAACTTACACAGAGGTTATAAGACTCTGCTTACAATTTCTCTGCCTATTGATTGACTTTCAAGTTTGCTTAGTTAATCTTATTGTATTATCTTCTCTTTTTATATGTGAGGTCCCCACTGTGGTAAATTCATCTTTATGAAAGATTTAATTAGCATCATAGATGACTAAATTTACTTATTTTGTTTCATGGTCAGCAACTTCTGTGTTTCTTTACTTTTTTTTTTTTAAAAAAATGTGTTCTCTCAATCAATTATTTCTCTAGTCCAATTTATTATTACTACTGGAATAAATGCTTGTAGGATCTCAGGAATACAGTATCATAAGTACACTCTTGAAATCACAAGTACTAGAGTCACCTGGTAAGTGCAAAATGTATTTCCCATTATAACCAGAACATGAGAAAGAAAGGTCCTTGCCTTAGCAGTATCTGTACTAGATACTGATCAGATCAGACGTCTAGAGAGTTTCAGACATACAAATTTCCCAGACTATCCAGGGAAGTGCCTCTCCTAAAAATTTCTCATTTTAGAAAGTCCTCCAGATGATTCCTCTATATAAAAAAAAATGTGACGACGCCTGCCTCAGCTACTGGTAGTCAAAGTCTTTTTTTTTCTCTTCCAGTAAAGGTATTTCAAATTAGCTTATTTCCCAGCGAACTGAATGCATAGCTGGTAAAATGCAAGCAAGTGAAGCAAGAAGCATGAAGTGATTTGCAGTGTAGATGAGTTTGTGGGACTTCGAAGAGGCAAGCGGTTGTTGTGGAATTATCGTTGCAATCAAAGAAAACATGGAAGTCAACCCAAGAACAGTCAAATACAGCTGAAGACAAAATTGTAAAATGACATAAAATGACGTTGCAAAATGCACTGATCGACATCCTTACTAATTCAAGTGTGGACCAGACTTGTTATTTTATTCACTGATTTCAACACAAGGTTCCATTCACAGAACCCACTCGTCCTACAGACCGGAGGACAGACAGCGGTACAGCTCCTCGCTCCCTGCCAGTCAGACCTGGCAGCTGATGCTGCAGGGCTGAGCCTTCCTTTCTGTGGTGCCTCTCCTGGGTCCTGGCCCTCATGATTCTTCATTTCGTTTCAGCTATGGGGACTCACTCTTGATTCTCTCCCTTTCCCTGTCGGGATGCCAGCTTCCACTACTCCTCTCACCTGATTACTTGTGCATCATCTCCTTTGACCGTGCTTTCTGGGTGATGCTCCCCTAAGAAGCATGTACCTAGAATTCTTGCTTATGTTCTTAGCCTTCTGAATTAGCCTCTCTTAGCTGGAGACAGGCATTGCCTGTCAGGATTATGAACATAATTTTGGCAGTAGATGGCATTTGTTGAATGCTTATCATGTGCAGGATGCTTGCTAAGCACTTCACAGGACTTACCTGATTGAATTTCCTGCTGGTCTTGCTATTCCTTCAGAATCCGCCTTACTTCTTCAGGTTCTCAACTTGTTGTACCCACTACCCCAGGAACCCATGACACATTTTGAACTATAAAAATTTAGGCTTATTCCTAAGTGACGTGGCTTACCTGCACCATTATCCAGCAGCTCCAGCTCTTCTGTTTTCCCACTATTTGATTCTATGATAGCTGTTACGTGGGCTCCAATGATGGGTGTGTACCCTTGTAGGACTTCTGCATAAACAATCATTGGGCTGGGGAAACTGCTAGTGTCTCTGTTCACTTTAGCATTTACAATGATTGGTGGCACAGAAGAGTTTGCTGCCTGGGAGGTTACTGTAATTGTTAGTATTTCTTGGTTTGCTTTGGCTTCCAGGCTGTAAGTCCAAACGCCCACCTAAAATTTTCAATGGAAACATGCAGCAAGCAATTAGAGTCCAACTCCATCGTTTTTCCATTATGTGACTTAAAAATAGATCATAGAAGCTTTGTGGTTTTAAAAGGTCTTAATTCTTCAGTTACTGAAGTTGAGACAGTTCAGGCAGGGAGCCCGGCTAATGTTGTGCGTGGTGTCTACCTTTTGTGATCTCTCGATTGGAAAATAATGTTCTGATAAGTCTGCCTTGGCTTTGACCTCAGTGTCATAGCCTCTGTGACTCTGGGAGGAACAATGAGAAAAGATGGCGCACTAAGTCACACAGACTCTCCACGTTCCTCCCTTAGTGTTCTCACACACACCTTCCTTTTTCTCTCAATCCGTAAATTCTTTTTACCTTTTTCCTGGACATCATAGTTTCCAGTGTCACACAGGTAATAAAAGTTTACAGATTTTTTTCATTTTGAAGATGGTAAAATTGTTGTCACTCATATCCATGGTGGCTTTAGAGCCTCTTTGGAAAAACATTTGTTCAGTGAAAATGGAGAAGCAAGTGGCTTACCTGAGCTGTTCCTGGGATGCTGAGATAGGCCATTTTGGAAGCCACATCCACTGTGAAATTTGTGATTTGTGTTCCTTTGGGATCCCATAGAGAAATGCCAGGGGCTGCATTCATCCAGGTGACAAGAAAGAATGTGTTCTTTCCCACTGTGCTGTCAATCACTACAGTGTCATTCAGCCAGAGACCATTGCTCAACACGACTCCCTTACTTTCAAGCTGTTTAAACGTAAAAATACAAACAACAATAACAACAACACTTAATGACTACAGAAGAAAGTAGCTTTATTCTTTTGTCTTCTAGAGATAATTCTTTACATTTGATCTGGAAACTATAGTGGTATTCTTTTTTTTTTTTTTTTTTGGTTTTTCGAGACAGGGTTTCTCTGTGTAGCTTTGCGCCTTTCCTGGAGCTCACTTGGTAGCCCAGGCTGGCCTCGAACTCATATAGTGGTATTCTATTTGTACTGAAATGTGATTTTATTTGTATGTTAATAAATAAAGTTGCCTAGGGGTCAGAGCTATTAGCAAGCCATAGCGAAAGCCAGGGCGGTGGTGAGTGCACGCCTTTAATCCTAGCACTCGGCAGGCAAAACTAGGTAGATCTCTGTGTGTTCAAGGATACAGCCAGCATTGGAGACACACGCCTTTAATCTCAATAGGAAACAGTCTTACATATGCTGATCTATCTTAGACCCCCCCCCTCTCTCTCTCTCTCATAAAGGGTTCTTATTATGTAGTCATAGTTGGCCTGGTCTCCCTATGTACCAGAGTGGATTCAAACTCCTAGCAATCTCCCTGTCTCTTCCTACCAATGGATTTGCCACCTTTCTGAAGGCTTACTGCAATGTGACAGTTGCAAGGTTGGAAATCCAGGAGCTGAAGAAAGGGCAGTATATAACAGGAGATTTAAAGTGGAAACATCAGTTGAAAAGTTGAGACTGTGACCTTGCTATACATTCTTAGTTTTCTAGGAAAATGCTCATGCTGACTTTTGGCATTAAAGGATACTAAAAGTCACAGAGGATTAGTATGTGTGTGTATGTATAGAGGATGTGTATATGGGGCATGCTTATTCATCTGGCTGATGACCCAAAAGACAACACTTGGGGTAATTAGAATATCTTAATTGAGGCAGAGTAAAGGCTTCTAAAGAAAAGCAAAATCAGGTAAGTGGCTGGGATGTGACAGGACACTTGTCTAGCACATTGGCAGCCATAGACTCAGTCCCTAGGAAGACAGAAAAGACAGTTGAGACAAGCACTCTCGGATAGATTGCTAATGGGGAACCTGTAAGTGATGTTTTCACATGGGACTGAGAGTGAAGCATTGGAATGGAGTCTGTCCAAAAGAGGGAAAACTGGTTGTGAAGGATAGAATCCTGGAAAGAGAAAAAACAAAAACCAGGGCCTTCTCTGAGAGGAGCCATTCATCTTTGTTGATAATTCTTAGTTGAGAAGAGCCAACATATTAATTTATTTTTTAAAAGTCACAAAATTACATGTTTATCATGTAAACATAATGTTTTAAAACAGTATAAATGGGCTAATTTAAGCTAATTAGCATGACCATTTCCTCACTATACATTGAGAATACTTAAATTCACTTTCTAATCTATTGCACCAAATATTAGATACATGCTATTATTTATAGTATTTAGTATGCTTATATAATACCTCTCCTGGACTTATTGATTATCTAACTGAAAGTTTGCATCTATTTCCTAACATCTCTCTGACTCTCACATTTTACCAGTTGAGGCTAATTATGGTTTTATTTTTTTTCTATGAATTCAGCTATTTTGAATTTCACATGTACATGAGGCCACACACCTCATCTTTCTGTGTTTTGTTTATTTCACCTAACATGAAGTCCTCCGTTATCCAGCTTTACCCATGTGGGTGCTTCCTAGGGGCGCCATTTTAGGAAGAATAGAATGTATCTTTTCTACTCCATCCCAAACCTTCAACGCTGATAGGAGCAAAGAAAACTCTTTAAAGCATCACTCCATTGTCTAATGTTTTACTTCCAGGTTAAGCTGGCAAGTCTTTAAATGGATTAGGAGTGAATTTGAATGTGAACACCACCCACACATTTTATCTCTTCATCAGCAAAGTCTTGGAAAACAAGGTCATTTTGGTCCCACAATGACATTAGGAGAAATAAATGTGGGGCACAGGTTTTCCTTTGTATTCCAGGTGCCACTGCTAACCCCAAATTCCCATCAACTCAGATGATGGTACCATGCTTCTAACTGTTCACTATTTATCTCAATCATTTCCATCCATCATGCATAAGAATACAGCTTGACTTTGAGAAATTGTAATTTCTTTTTGTTTTTTCTCTTTTTAAGCACTTACCACAGATATTTCAAGTGAGAAAGACAGAATTTATTTCTATTCTTTCTAAACATTAAAAAAAAAGCCAACACCTATGTCTCCTTTCTGCATGGTTTCAAGTATTCTGCCCTTATACCTTTTCTTAGTTATGGCAAAAGCAACCATAAAACCTCTAGGGATGGAAAAACACTGACCTGAAGTGACTTCTGGGTGACATCAGCATTTTCTGAAGCAAGAGCCCCAAAAGCATCAATGAGACCATTGTTCTGGACTAGATCTGAAGCAAATAAATGCTTGCCTCCTAAAATGTGAATGAATAAGTTATATTGTTTTACAGAACAGGTGTAATTACCACATTTTAATGATTAACAAGGTAACAGTTAAAATAAAGCCAAAGTTTCCACATAGATCAAATTAAATTTTCAGAAAACTGCTGTGGGATGGTCTGTATGTCAAACATGTTGCTTATTGGTCAATAAATAAAGCACTGATTGGCCAGTGGTCAGGCAGGAAGAAGTATAGGCGGGACAAGGAGGAGAGAATTCTGGGAAGTAGAAGGCTGAGAGACACTTCCAGCCGCCACCATGACAAACAGCATGTGAAGATGCCGGTAAGCCACAAGCCATGTGGCAAGGTATAGATTTATAGAAATGGATTAATTTAAGATATAAGGACAATTAGCAAGAAGCCTGCCATGGCCATACAGTTTGTAAACAATATAAGTCTCTGTGTTTACTTGGTTGGGTCTGAGCGGCTGTGGGACTGGCGGGTGAGAGAGATTTGTCCTGACTGTGGGCCAGGCAGGAAAACTCTAGCTACAGAAAACTGTTAAGATCATCTCTGAAATGTTAATTGAATTTAATACATCCTAACTGTGAAGCAAAACCCACTTTATTACCTCAGTATAGAAACTTCTGTTGAATGAGGTGTGTCATTTTGTTATAGACTATGGAAGGTACTACCGTTCTGCATATTAAAACTCAAAGATTTTGTAAAGTACTCTAGGGGAATTATTAACTCTTATTTACATCATTTAGAATTTTTTTCAGAAGAAAATCGATTAGAAGCAGAGAATTGGAAAGATGAGTTGCTGTATTGAGATGTCTCGACAATAACTGGACTGTGGAGATTAGGTGATAAGCAGTGGGGACAAGTTCACAAACGTACCAGTATCAGTTAGAATATTTGTGACAAAAATAAATTGTACAAATGGCCATAAAAGTGTTTGAAATGCTAGGAACTTATATATCCAGCCACAAAAAAGCAAGTATAAATATTTGGTACCATGAAAGCCAAATCAGTATAGCAACTGATACTTGTGGTACTGGTTCTGCATTCTCTACTATGTTTAAGGAGGTACTAGAAGTATATAATCAGTTTTCATCACATCTGTATATTAAAATAACAGTTACCATAGTTAATGTTTATCGAGAAATTTTGTATTTTCTCATTGACTTTTGTTCCTGGAAAAAACCCAGGCTTTTGTTCATGGCCCAGCTTGGAAGCCACTTAATTTCAAAGACCTCCTTTCCTTTCCCCTCTATAACGTTTTGGGAGCATGGAAGGCTTGTCTGTCTCAATTAAACTTTATTCTATACTCTTCCTTTTAAGAAGGAATGTCATCCATGTGTTTGGATCGACAGTTTTATGTGTCTTTTCTGGCCAATTGGACAATGAGGTGATGAGGAAAGAGGTTGGGTCTGTTTGACTTTGCTTGCCAATCCCTGACCTGACTTTTGCAGAACAGAGCTTAGAAGAAGTGGTTGAGCATCACTTTTACATTTATGTACTGCAATCGGAAGTCGGTAGTATGGACATCATGTTTCACCTGTTAGGGTGCTCATGTTTTTTACAGCTATATCAGCAGATGGTCCCAAGGCAATGAGATGAACTATGGACCCGCTCTCTGTCACCTCATTAATACAGTCTTTTGCAGTACTGTCCTCTCCATCAGTCAACAGCACAATGTCAGTCCCATCTGTTTGGAAACCTCCATTTTTAAATACCTGCAAGCATAATTCAGAATACCATTATCATACTAGATCAGCTATCCTGATGGAAATTTAAAAAAAAAGAAACTGCATAGAAAAAGTGTAGGATAGAAGAGATCATTTCTATTTTTAGAATCATAGAATTTACACTCAATAATCCTTGGAGAACATAAACATATTATTTTTCTGTCCCCTGAATGCAGGAGATATTTGTTCAAATGAAAGATGGGATCCAGTATTAGGAAAAACTCACATGACTAAATGACAGTGTCATCTGACCCCAGAAAACCCAGGCAAATAGATAGATACTCAAAATATGGGCTGCATTTTCTTCCCCTGGTATCCTCTGACAAGCCTGCAGCATACCAAATCCATTGCACATACAGCTGGGTGCGTTAAGCATCT
Source organism: Peromyscus melanophrys (assembly GCA_902168415.1). Lineage (NCBI taxonomy): Eukaryota > Metazoa > Chordata > Mammalia > Rodentia > Cricetidae > Peromyscus > Peromyscus melanophrys. The sequence goes on along the minus strand of CABHPR010148943.1, from coordinate 26,336 downwards.
TCATCAGCATTAAAAGGTGATGGATTAGCCAGGCGGTGGTGGTGCATGCCTTTAATCCCAGTGCTTGGGAGGCAGAGCCAGGCAGATCTCTGTGAGTTCGAGGCCAGCCTGGTCTACAAAGTGAGATCCAGGACAGGCACAAAAACTACACAGAGAAACTCTGTCTCCAAAAAACCAAACAAAAAAAAAAAAAAAAAAAAAAAAAAAAAAAAAGGTAATGGATTAGCCGTGAGGTGGTGGCGCATGACTTTAATCCCAGTGCTTGGGAGGTGGAAGCAGGTGAATCTCTGAGTTTGAGGCCAGCCTGGCCTACAGAGTGAGTTCCAGGACAGCCAAGACTACAAAGAGAAACCCTCTCTCAAAAAAGGAAAAAAACAACAAAACACAAATTGGTGATGGACTCCAAATTAGAAAAGTCTTGAATGCTTAATAAACAGTAGCGAATGTTCTAAGCATGTTGAAGTTAGAGATAATTATTTATTTATATTTACTTGAGACAGGATCTTATGTTTCCCATGCTGTCCTCAGCATGGTCTAGCCAAAGATGATCTCGAAATTCTGATCCTTGTGCCTCTGCCTCCCAAGGGCTAAGACAACATATATCAAAGATTTTTTTTTCTGTGTGCTTTGTCCTGAGCCTTTTAAGATTAATATTGTAAAAATAAGGAGGCAAGTAAGAACAGTAGCACCTCACAAGTTAATGCCCTAAAAGCAAAACAAAGAACAAAATGCATTTGCAGTAGATTTTCACCTCAAATGCAGCTCGGATTCCAGAGCAGATGGAAGTCCCTCCACTGGCCACTGTAGGCAAGGCTTCCAGAAGCTGGCTTCTCTCGGCGTCACCGTTTATTTGGATCAGCTGACTTTTAATATTGGCCTGGTGATTAAAGTGTACCATTCCTACCCAGGACCCATTTTCAATGATCTGCATTAGAAAATACTGTGCTGCTTGGTTCATTCGATTGAGGCGATCAGAAACCTGAGTAAAAAAGGATAAGAAAAAAAACTTGATTTTCAACTGGAAGATAAGAGCAGATCTCATAAAAGGAGTGCATGAAGTTTATCGGCAAGAATTGTCTACAACTATTTATCTGTACTATCAAAGAAAGCAGTTGTGATTTTTTTAAACTGGCAAGTATATAAAGTGTGGTCATATATAATATGGGACACACACGAAGGAGCGATTCCCAGTTGCTAAGTACCCGAGTTAGAGGTGGAGCTTGCATTGCAACCAAGGCAGAGATTCACACTGTAGCGGACAATTCACACACTGATCGATTACTCCTGTTAAGGCACATTCAGAACCTAGGGTGCAAATCCCAACCTGGTCTCCAAACACAGCTGAACTGACCCATTCAGTAAGGAGCAGTCTCCTCAAAGGGGAAGCTTACTTGAGTTCCAGTTAATTCTGAGAAGGCCAGCCTACCCCGCCCCCTCCTACTACCCTCTCCTCACTGCTTCTCCACCGGTGGGCTAACTGCCCTGGCTTTCTGGTAACTCACCAGCAATCATGTCTCCCTTAACTAGATGAATGCCCAGGAGGTACACTTCATGCATTTGTTTTCTCTAGGTCCTCCCTGCAACCCATACCCCAATGTATTCGCTTGTGAACTTCTTGAACCAATCACAACAAAAACTCCTACGCATCTCCAGCTTTGCTTCGCCTGCTTCTCTGCTGTTGTCTTCTTTCTCTTCTGGTTTTGATTACACTTGTTCTGTGTGGTGAGGGGGTGGGTGTTCAAGGACACTTGTGCCACAGCACACATGTGATGGCACACAGGTAGAGGTTAGAGGACAACTTGCCTTCCACCATTCGAATTCCAGAGTCTGAACTCAAGTCATTCGGCATTGCTGCTAGTGCCTCTACCCACTGATTTATCTTCTGCCTTTATTATTATTATTTATTATCTCTGTCTGTCTACCTTTCCTCTGTGTGTGTGTGTGTGTGTGTGTGTGTGTGTGTGTGTGTGTGTGCACATGGTATCCATGTGGAGGTCAGAGATAACTTTGAGGAGTCAGTTCTCTTCTGATAATTGGACTCATATCGTTAAGTTAGTGTGGCAAATGCTTTTGCCTGCTGAGCATCCCACCAGCCCTGCTTTGCCTTTAAATATGGATCTGCCAGGATGCAGCAGTCTGGGGTAGGCTCCTCGCCTCTGAACCAGCAATCTCTTCTCTCCTCAGTGACACTTCTTGGACCGCTTGTGTGTAGTGTTCTTCTGTGTTCCAGAAACTCTTGTGCTACGGCAGTTCACTTCACCGATCTCGGTTATTCTGTGAATAACCATCTCCCCTCATTGCTGAAGCTTTAATTTCTGCTGCAGAGTGTCTGTTCCACTGCCACTGTGCAGACATTCTGAATGCTTTATCACATTACACCTGCTTATTTGTGGTTCAGACCCATTTCAGCAGCTATCTGTTGGTCACACATATGTCATGAACTCTGGATTGGATGAGGTGCAGGATCCTAGTGGAACTCTTCATCTGATCGGGAGAGGCACAGGCAATATCAATAAAATATACAGAAGCAGAGATATACAAAAGGCAGTGTTTGGAACTGGCCAAGGGTTAGCACCTACACAGCACTCACAAGCCCAGCCCTACTCCTGGCAGAAATGAGTGTCTCTCTTAAGTTCTGGAGGACAGGACTGACGTGTAGGTAGGTAATAGCGAGAGGGGGACTATAAAAATTTTGCTTTTTTTGGTTTGTTTTATGAGACAGGCTCTCACTATGCAACCTAACCGGCTTTGAACTTGCCTAGTCTCCCAAATGCCATTTTGACAGGAACATACTTCCACAGTTCAGCCTAAGGGAACTATGAACTTCTCAAGCACATGCACCTCTGCTCTCAAAGTCCAGCACAATGCCTGCTATTCACTGCATGATAACAGAAAGAAGAAATGACTACATATAGCCATTTGTTCTTCACGGAGATGCTTTTCTTTTTATGTCTGAGGAGGTCACTTGAACAGTTGAGAAAGAAAATGATACCATGTTAGGCATTCTGCCAATCAGTCCTGTTGCTTGAGCTAAAATGGAGTTTAAGCACACACTAATATAACCCTTCTCATTTTTTGTTATGTGGAGGATCCATGGTTGAAAACAATTTCATTTCAGTATCTTTTTCTCACTAAAGGGTATCAGAGTGCTTCTCATTCAGCCATACATTTTCTGGAACAAAATGGATACCCTTAGGTTAGCTATTCTTAGATATCTTTCTCTAAGTATATATTTTTTCCCAATATATTTCAGGTCATGATCTCAGGAAGTAATAGTACTTTATGACATCATACAATTTTTAAAAATCTACATAACAAGTAGTGTTTAGGGTGTTTATTTTTTGCCATTCGGTTATCCCTATTCCTACATTCAGAAAAAATGAGCCATGAACTTACAGCCATACTCCCAGACACATCAAGAACTAGGCATGTGATCCTTTCACTGATTCTCAGCAATGAGAAGGTGGGTGGAGAGGGTGGAGTCTCCATGGGCATGCTGTTAATAAAATCCTCAGAACTGCTAATTACGTCCCACGTGCTTCTATAACTGCACTTCAGATTATGTAGAGTTGGAGCCTCTCGATTGTGGTTTTCTTCTTTACAGAATTCAGTCACCTAAAAGTATAGTAAAATGTAGAAAATTACTATCCCATGTATTAAAAAATGATCTGAAAAACAAAGTGAAAGTATACTCAGTGTTAGAATGTAAAGGTAATTACGCTAGTCTAGCAAAGTGGCAGTATTCGTTTCTCTGCTAAGCTCCGTGACCTCACTCGTCATGGAAGCTGGCTATGTCGACAGTGCCAGGCATGACTCAAAACCAAAAGACAGCTGCTGCTTGCCACCAACATGTGGGTACCATTATTGCACCTTTATGCATTTCTTGCCATGCTGGTCATTGTCAGGGTTCACAGGTGTTGCAGCTGGAGAACTGCTTAATTGTTTCCTTCACTTGGCAGCTTGCATAGTATTTTCTGCAACCATGGAAGCTAGACTACAGGAGGGAGGCTCTTAGGTCAGATCCAGCTGGGGTCATCTGATTCCTGTGCCCTAAACGTGTGGTGTATTCAGCAATAGAGGCTAATTCTCAAGCCATGAAACAAAATTAAAGGCTATATCAATAATATATTGATTGGACTACCCTGACCAACCGTTTGAAAGGAGGTTTATTCCATATGGTACTAGAATTTTTGTTATTCTGTGGTTCTTGTGTGGGGGCACTGCTAACCCAAGTGTCTTAACTTCTCTCTCTCTCTCTCTCTCTCTCTCTCTCTCTCTCTCTCTCTCTCTCTCTCTCTCTCTCTCTCT